>JAOTQJ010152646.1:0-31080 GCA_025642045.1 Solanum sejunctum
CCAAACTTAGAAGAAATGTTGCATTCGGTCTCAAACTTTATTAAATCGAACCAATTAAGGACTTTCGGGGTTTAAGTTAAGTTACGGGTCCTAACATCCCTACTATTGATACTAAAGTTGCGGATCATGCAATGGATCACCACGTGTTCCCCACATTCAAGGGCAAACCTTATCCGAACGACAGGGAAAAAACAACAGGCGACATCAATGTTGCTGGCGAGGTCGCGAATGAAAATTTTCAAAGTCCTTTTACTGAGGTACGTTTAACCAATAACTTTACTTTTAAATCCAAGTATCACTTTTTAAAATTACCACACAATTGAATTACTTTCAGGTTGTTGGATAAAAAATGAAATCTTCTAAATTCGAGTCTGTAATGAAAGCATAGGTGCACAAAAATAGTTATGTACATGCAAACAGTGATAGAACAGACAAGGTTGCGAACTTTGAAATTATTCAACGTCTTGTCCTGTCAATTTAAACTTGTCTAACTATCTTTTTTCGTACTTTTAAAAGACTGAAACATCTGCTAATCCAACGAATGAACCAAAAAATTAGTCCGACAATGTCAAGGTCACCGAATTATCGCACTCTGAAAATGTGCAAACTGATTTTTCCCAAGTTAAGGACATATCTTTGGTAAGCTAGCGTAATATTTTTTTTATTAGTCATCAAATTATTATTATTGGTGAACATGGCAAATCTCTTATCTATACAAGTCTATTCTGGTAGCGGTAGTACATTAATTCCACACGAAACAAACAAAGAGATGAAAGCAATACTGAACCAACTGTGACAACCTATTTCAGCAACACCATTGCAAACGGCAACGTAAGAAGAAATTTTCCCTGAGAACTTTTTGTTGCGAGATAGCCAACTACCTACTGTTGAAGCCAAAGGATCAATTGAGGGTTGGTAAATACAAATTTGAGAGAAAAATTTCTTCTATTACTTACAAGAAGAGATTACAAAACAACTCTCAACCTCACACAATACACTCTTGTCTTGGTGTTCTTGGTGATATCTAATGAAGGAGCTCAACAGCTCCTTTTATAGGGTAAATTCTACCCCCATAGATGTCATGGGTGACATCACAATGGGAACATAATATTCAACAATAGCAACCATCATTTTTGATAGCAACCATTGTTGAACCTTCCATTATAGAACAAGTAGCCATTGTTGAATTCAACAATGGTGGCTTCTAGAATGGTGATTGTTCCCATGGTGGATGGAATTCTTCAATTCTCCCCCTCCAGCCATATTCGGAACAAGCATCCTGGCTATGTCTTTGCATAGCTATAACTTCTCTCGAGTTACCACTTTTGTCAACATGTCATCTGGATTCTCCTTCGTATGGATCTTCACTAGTCTCAACAGTTATCGATCCATCACCTCGCGTATCCAATGATACCAAATATCAATATGTGTTGTATGAGAATGGTACATGGAGTTCTTGCTCAAATCCAGAGCACTCTGACTGTCACAATGTACCTTATATTCCTTTTGCTTGATTCCAAATTCTTGGAGATAACGCTTTAACCACAATATCTCTTTTCCAGCTTCTGCGATAGCAATGTATTCTGCTTCAGTTGTGGATGAATCAGCACACTTCAGTAGTCTTGACTGCCATGAAACAGCTTCCCCTGCAAAATTAAAAATGAATCCTGAAGTAGATTTCTTACTATTAAGGTCTCCGACCATATTTGCATCTGTATATCCCTCCAAGATTAGATCAACTCCCCCGTAGCAAAGACATAATTTATTTGTACCCTTAAGGTAACTGAGAATCCACTTTACTGCCTCTCAATGCTCTTTCCTGGGGTTGGAGAGAAAATAACTCACGCTTCCCACTATATGGGCAATATCTGGCCTTGTACACACCATTTGATCTGCTAATTCATCTTATACCATCGTTATTGTATAACAAGATATGTTGCCTGTACCATCATATGACAGAAACACTTTCGATACAAGACACTTTTGCAGATCTTTGGTCTTAATACCACACCGGTGACTCTGCACACGTCAGTCCATCACTTTCTTCCTCTAAGTCTCCTTGAAGAAAAGTTGTCTTTACATTTATCTGTTCAAGCTCCAAGTTCATACTTGTGACCATTTCAAGTATGACTCTAATTGAAGTCATCTTGACTACTGGTGAAAATAGCTCATCAAAGTCGATCCTTTTTTCCTGCTGGAATCCTTTGAATACAAGCCTTGCTTTGTATTTTACCATTTTTCCACTACCATCCTTTTTCAACTTGAACACCTATTTATTTTTCAGTGCCTTCTTCCCTCGTGGAAGTTCTACGATCTCATAAGTTTGATTCTCTTCATAAATTCCATCTCATCCTGCATTGCGAGAAACCAATTTTCTTTGTCTTTATGAGATACTGATTCATGGGAACTCTCTGGTTCTCCATCTTCAGTAAGTAGAAGGTATTTGGATTTTGGATATCTTCTGTATGGAATCCGACCTTGTTCAGACCTATGAACTTCTGGAACAATCTGAGGAGATCTACCATCATCTTAACCTTGTGATAGTCCTGGAACATCTGACAGATGGGTTTATGGCTCCCCCTGCTCAGCACCGTCACTTTCCTCATTGTCTTCTACTTCTGGCATATCTTCAGGCACAATATCACTATTTCTTATGAATGGTTCTTTTGTTGCTTCTGGTATCTGATTTGCATTATTTGTCTTCTGAGACATTGTGGGTTTTCAATGTTATCAATTATCTAGATTTCATGGAATACCACGTCCTTTCTTCTGATTATCTTTTTCTTCTTTGGATCCCATAACCTGTATCCAAATTCTTCATCTCCATAGCCAATAAGAATGCATGGAGTGGTCCTTGCATCTAGCTTCTACCTGATCTCCTTGGATATATGTGCGTATGCCAAACACCCAAATACTCTCAAGTGGGAGTATGATGGATCCTTTCCAGACCAAAGTTTCTCCGAAACTTCAAAATCCAATGGTACTGATGGAGATCGATTAATCAAGTAACAGGCGACTCTGTCTGCTTCTCCCTAGAATGGCTTTGGCAGCTTAGCCATACTAAGTATGCTCCGAACATGTTCCATGGTTGTTTGATTCATTCTTTCAGCTATAGCGTTGTGTTGAGGAGTGCATAGGACCATCTTTTCATTTCGAATGCCATATAATTTATAATAGGTATCGAACTGCCTAGAACAATATTCACCTCCATTATCGGATTGAAGATACTTCAACTTCTTTCCTGTCTCACGTTCTACCATGACATGGAACAGTTTGAAGTAATCAAACACCTGGTCCTTCGTCCGTAAGAAATACACCCACACCTTTTGAGAAGCATCATCAATGAACGTTAGAAAGTATCAGTTGCCACTGAGTGATTCAATCTTCAAGGGACCGCAAACATCAGAGTGTACTAGACTGAGTAACTCTGATCTTCTCGTTAAAGAGGAATTAAATGAGACTTTATGTTGCTTACCAAATAGACAATGATTATAAGGATCTAGTGCAACATCCTTGTCTACATTGATAAGCTCCTCCTTCATCAGGGTAGATTACCCTTTTTCACTCATGTGGCCGAGTCTCTAATGCTATAAATTTTGAGAAGCCTCCTTTTCCACTACATTGAGGCTGTCTGTGAATATTTTCACATGAGTTTTATATAACGTGCCACAAATGCGTCCTCGAGCGACTGTCATAGCACCTCTTGACAACTTCCATATGCCTTTACTGAAAAGACTATCATAGACCTGTTTGTCAAGAGCTACAACTGAAAGAAGATTCAGCCGAAGATCTAGCACATGGCGGACATCCTTCAAAGTAATTATACTCTCGAAACTTGTCTTTATCTTGACATCACCAATTCCTACAACACCAGAGAAATTGGAATTTCCTATCTTTACAACTCCAAAGTCTCCAACTTTATATGTTGTAAAGTATTCCTTATATGGAGTAACGTGGTAGGTTTTTACAGTATCTACCGCGCATTTTGTATCTTCTCTTGAGACATGAAGGCATGTCTCATTATGGGTTGAACAATAAGCTACATCTCGAGGAATATTAACTAATATTTCTCCACCCTTATTCTTCGGCTGGGAACTGCTCTGGGCTTGCTCCTCTTTCCATTTGTAGCAGTTCTTCTTCATATGTCTTTCAAAATCATGGCTCCGGAAGATAATGTTGACTCTTCTGTGGTCATTATCACCTTACAATAGCTTAATTCACCAAAATGAGGTTGGATCTTGAAAAATGAAGCTCATCGTTACGTTTGGAACGGTAAAAAAAAAGGTGAAATTGACACTTCGGGGACAAAATTCCACTATTGGGGTAGAACAACAATTTCAAAAACTTTGAGGACCAAACTAAAATTTTAGAAAGATCAGGGTCACACTGCAATTTCAGAAAGTTCAGGGGCCAATCTGAAATTTCTTCAAAGTTGAGGGACCAAACTAAAATTTCAGAAAACTTTAGGGTTACTTTGTATTTTTTTGAAACTATAGCAGATTCCGGCAAGGAACAGTGTTTTCGGTCGTCTTCTCTAATAGAACTTCGATGAACAGTGTCATCTTGTTCGGCGGATCTCCGGTGAACATTGTCATCTTCTCCGACGGAACTCCGGCAGCGTTGACCAAACTTTAACCGCAATTTTAGGCTCGTTTGAGCTCCGATTAGATTATCATTTAGTGCGTTGGATTCAGTTCAACGAGATGAATCCAATGGTGCAATCAGAATTAGATTTTGAATAAAATTCAAAAAATTCAAATTCGACCTCTCATCGGAAAACTCGACCAACGCTTCTAACTTGGCTCTGATACCACTTGTTGAAACCAAAGGAGCAATTGAGCATTGGTAAACACAAATTTGAGAAAAAAATTTCTTCTATTACTTGCAAGAATAGATTACAAAATAACTTTCAACCTCACACAATACACTCTTGTCTTGGTGTTCTTGGTGATATCTAATGAAGGAGCTCAACAGCTCCTTTTATAGAGAAAATTCTACCCCCATAGATGTCATGAGTGATATCACAATGGGAACATAATATTCAATAATAGCATCCACCATTTTTGACAGCAGCCATTGTTGAACCTGCCATTGTTGAACAAGCAGCCATTGTTGAATTCAACAATAGTGGCTTCTAGAATGGTGGTTGTTCCCATGGTGATTGTTCCAATGGTGGCTGGAATTCTTCACCTATCACCCTACCATGTAAAGATATCGTCTTGCATGATTCAGCCAAGACCCCTACTCAACGCAACAAAATCCCTCACGATGGTGTCAGTCCCCATTCATACCAAATTTCAGTTCAAGCGATAAGGGGAACGAGAACATGTCATACAAGTATCTTCAGAAATACCCATTCGATGGTTATGACATTTGCTACAACCCTCCACTCGATCTAATCTCTGAATATCGCACAAGAATTTAAAGGGATTACTAATATGACGTTCAAGCAGGTAAGCGTGAATTTCGACATTAGGATATTACACTATGATATGATATATTTATCAAATAAAACTTTTTTCCAAATTGTCTGCCGACGAACATTACAAAACTCGTCAATCATCGCTTAGACCTTTAAAGATTGATTTTGTGATCCAATGTCCTAAAGACAAGAATTGGTTCTACAAGCTCTCAGAACAAAACAATTGTTGGAACGATGAGGTCAATTCGTATGTTTCTATATAAATCCACATTTAGTTGATAATTTATGACTTTTGTATTGATACCTGACAAATTCTGCATTTTCATTATTGATACCTTCATGGTTAATAAGACTTTCAGATATCATAGGTATTTTATTTTCACCTTTGATATCTGATATTGCACAATCAACTCTATACTAACTGATCCTCGTATATAATAAAAAATGTGAAAGCTTTGATACCTGAACATAATTTCACAAAGTATAGTTGTTATAGGTATTAATGACTAGTTTTTTCAAGTATAAATTGCTCTCATTTTGATGTGATACCTGAACTTTCAATACAATTTAACCCTAAACTTGATTATTATAAAAAAAAATTATTTGTATAATATTAATTAAACGATACCATAATCTTTCATACTAAACTGCTAAGAGTCGCGTAACCTAATATTGTTAACAATGTTGATACCTCTATGTGTTTGTTAAATATTTATCTCCCCTTTATTTTTATTAAGCAGCACATGGATGTCATTTTCTACTACCTTCGAAAGAAGTAGAAGAATTAATTCAGCAATGAATACTGATACACCATATTAAACTGCATATTTAGGCACTACATTTTAGTAGTACATACAAGGTATTATAACATGCCCGACGATGCCAATTTAAGCAGTCACGAACCCCTTGCACATGGAGCTGATGTATCTAAGCTGGAGACGTCTTTCACACATAGTATAAATGGTTATTGCATTCCTGCTGGTACTCCTTGGCACCTGGTTGATGAAGTTTACATCCTAATAAATTATTTTGGAAGTTTTCATTGAATTTTGGTTATTGTTGTGTTTAAGGAAAGAAAGTTACACGTTTATGATTCCATGCTGGGTAGAAGGCATAGGAATCCTTTTGAGGAAATTCAGAAAATGATTGTCATGTTGCCAACGTATTTACAGGAAAGTAATTTCTTCGACAAAACACATAGGATTGACAGGTCTAATCTCGACGCATACAAAGACAAGGTCACTGGTGAGATGATTGGCCAACAAGTTCCTTTCAAAGTTGAGTTTATTCAAGGAATTGCTTAACAATGAAGCAACAGTGTATAAGTATATTTCATAGCTCGAACCAGTTTTTTTATTAATATTTTTTTCTCTTTTTTGCTATCAGTTTAAATTCTTTTAAAACATTATATTCGTAGAGATTGTGGAGTGTTGATTGTGGCATACGCCGAGTACTTGAATGACGGGATTCCAATCCCAATGCACACGATAGATGCTGAGTATCTTTGGAAGAGATATGCTATGTTGCTGTGGAAATATGGAACTGACAAGGCGTGTGATGGATATGTTAACGAAAATGACGATCCACCCAAGCTCAAGGACCAATTCGTTACTCCTGATAGTGATAGGTTCGTCGATATTTCTTAATTTTAGTTTATGTGAGTTTCTTATTTATCTTTCTTAGAAACATCTTCCTACACAATTAATGCAAACCAGCACTACTTTTTTTTTTTGGATGTTGCATAGCAACGTAAAATATTTTGGTACTTATACAATTGATTTTTTGACATTTGAAATGCTATGTCAACATTTTCACGATACCCTGCCAGTAAATTGGTCTTAGCAGTTAGTATTATCTATTCTATGATTATTCTACAAATTCTATGCATATTTTATATTTACATTGTTGATACCCACAAGATAAACTATCACTAGGTATCTTTTTTTTTTTTTATACCAAGTTTATATGAACATATGTTAAATATATCCATATATATAGTATCAAAACTGCCTTCAATCAGACATTCGATACTTTTACAATTTTTATTAATATCAGGCAATATGTGAAATTTATTTAATTTTATTTTTAAAAAAATAATTTAATTTCTACCATTTTATGCATTAACCAATATAATAATTTTATTTGTTGGTAAGTGAACAGAGATATTTTTTCAATATTAGACAAATATCAATATTTTTTTACACACCAACCTTTATGCATGTATTTTACAATTGAAATATTTGTTACATATCTATAACCTTTATTATATGTAATTATAGCTGTTACTTATAAAACTAAAAAAAATCTTATTAATCTTGAAGCGATACGAACCAAATAACAAATAAAAAATACAAGAAAAATTTTGAAAATAGTAAAAACAAAAAATTATTTTTTCATTGAAGTATTAAAAATCCATTGCACTTCAAACTACCACAATTTATTCAGCAAGTTCATATTAACATATCACTTATCTTTTGGACAAAAAGTACACGTTATTCTGTTGTGTCCTTCATGACCACAACGCCCACAATAGTTTGTACTTGTGCTTTTCTTTTCTCCTGCATTTTTCTTCCTCCCTTTTTTGAGTCTTCCTGGCAACCTTTTGTACTTTGGTGTATCGACAACTTCAACTACAATATCTTTGGGGGCATATCAATCAACCTTATTGGGCATTGAAACCATTGGGACCTCATAAGTATTCGTCAAAACCTCTAATTTATAATAGTCACTATAATATGGATGCATATTGGATACATTTTTGCTCTTCAAAACAGCAATAACGTGCGAGCATGGTATCACATCAAGTTAGAACCTCCCACAATTGCAGGTTTTTCTTTCAAGGCAGACGACATAGCGTCTCCCAGAATCATAAAACAAATAGAGATACTCAAATGAAGGAAAAACATGTTAATGAAAAATACTTATTAAATTTATTAATACTTTTAACTTTTTTTAAAAGAATCACACGGTGCCTGATATTTAACTTCATCCACGCGCATTTAATTGTATTTTTAATTAGAATGTCCTCAAATTCCTTCCCCAATGTTTCTTTCTTATACGAAACCTTCTCTCTATTTTTGCAATTCCAAGAGCCAAATAGAATTCCGGCCTCCTCCAAGAAATCCAGAATAGGTATCTATTTTGCAGCTACCAAACAACCATTTATACATTCAACAATATTGGAAGTCATCATTCTCCCCCTATTAACGGTTACGTGTACTCGAGCCCACTTCTGATACCCAACATTTTCTAGATACTCCTTCACCCTGTAATCAATTTTTTCAACCTTTGTCATCAACTTATTAAACTCTTCTATCTGGTAACCTTTAGCCATTGTGTAGTACAAGTCGGTTAATGTGTTTTTCCTTCTTTTATAGCTTGTGCAAATATTTTTTTAAACATGGCATATACATGCATAATGAGGGACGTTTGGAAAAACAATGTTTATACTCTTCATGATACTTTCATTCCCATTAAATACCACACACATCTTTTCTGTTTCTCCAAACGCATTTTTAAATTGCTGAAAGAATCACAATCATGAAGCATCATTTTCCATGTCAACCACCCCATATGCTAATGGTAATATGCATCCTAATTTGAGATCACAATATAAAAAAAATCAAAATAATCAAGTCTCCAATATTAATAAAAAAACACTCATTAATTTACTAACAATGGAACAAAAAAAAAAGTTATATATGTATCTGCCCCATCAAGTGTGCTAGCTGACAAGAAAGTCTCTTTATAAGGTCCATCGAGATGCACACCATTAACAATGACTGTTGGCCTACAAAATTAAAATCCTCTCATAAGTGGCCTCAACGTGATGAAAAGATACATGAACTTATTATCATCGTTCTTGTGCATTCTTATATACAAATTTGGATACACAGTATTTAGTGTATATATATACTGGCAGTTGCCTATAACCATTTGCAAGCTTGCCCCTCAACATCTCCAACACCCGCTCTTTTGCACGCCAAGCTTTTTGATACGTAATATCAATTCCAAAAGTAGTTTTGAAATCACTGACTATATCATTTGGTGTGTGAGTTCTTTTGTAATTAATCAACTTTTGTGCTGTCTCACTGCTCACAAATGACAACGTCGCTTTTATTTTGTTTAGTACCCGTTCTCCCATAGGACTTGTATGAACATCATTGAAGTATCTAATCTTAAATACTTCAGTTTTTTTCCTGCATGATGCCTTCATTCTCCAGCCACACTTATCCGAAAAATATACTAACACGTAGCTACAAAATTAATGAAATTACGTCACTCAAACTGAAAACAAAATATTCAGTTATATGGTGCAAATTTTTTCCCAGGCAGAATGCTGAATATAGCTAAATATTTGTCTAGTTATCAAAATAAATAACATCCTACCTTTTAATAAGTGTTCCACCAAATTTCAATTTATGATTAAATAAATTTATTCAACTATCTAAAATTTTTTCAAGGTGAAACACAACCAGATATCACATCACACTTTAAATTACTTCAAACTTGAGTTTCTATTAACTGTATAAATCAGGTATTAGTTGGCGTACAAAATCTAAAAAACTATCAAGTATCAACTATACAATAACAACATTACGCCAATGCCTCAAAGGCTCCCGCCCATTGTGGGGTAAGGGGAGGTCGAATGTACGCAGTCTGACTCCTATGTTTAAAACCATAATGCGACTGTTTCGGATGACCCATGATGAGCGTCGAAAGTTGCATTGACTAACAGCTACTTCACAATTGAAAGAAGCGCAGACAGTTTAAAGAGTCATTTTGCTTTATTCCATTATACCCCGAGGCCAAAAAATAGTGAATCTTTGACTCAATCCGAGATTGATGAAAATTCAAGTATCAACTACAACAAAACTTAAACCACTCGAATTCATACCTTTTGTTATCAGATCTTTTTACTTTGAATTTTTTGACCTTATACTTCGCCATTATTGATACCAGTATCGCTTTATCCTTATAAAATTGTTTCTTTCTTACATCAACACTTGTTGTCATAGTGAACTCGTTTGATACCTCTATTTCATTTTCAAAATAATTTTCACCATTCTCGATTTTCACTGACCCAATCAAATCTGCTTCATGTTGTGTTACTTTGGCACAAACAATCAACCCATTGACACCATCAAACATCGCAGTATCAACCACATCCAAATTCATAGTATCCACGCATAAGGATACTTCTCAAACCCAGGTTTAGTGTTTTTTTTTAATCTCAATGTACAGCTTCACCCCCCATATCATTCTTAATAGTTATAGCAGAAGCATTGCCATCGACAACGTATTTAATAATAGTTTTTTTTCTTTTGTCAATGCCCAGTTCAGCCACAATTGCGTCAACCAAGTTTACAAACGAAATATTTTCCCCTACGACTATACCATCACTTTTGTACCCATGATAATCAACATCGATTTTTCACTTTCCAGAATGTTAAAGTAATATAGACACATTCATTGTTTCTCCACCTCGATCTGCTTTAGCAATTGAAACTAATGTCTACTAATTTGATTTGTCGCACCTCAATTATGCAGAGAATTTTTTTTAAAATTTTGAAAATGAAATCTGTTTTGGATAGATACCATCTAAATGTTATATCAATAACAGTTTACCGTAATTAATGATAGACATAATTTGAATTGTCATTTAATTCCTTTTTTTCGTAACTGTCTGGTTCTTTCCTTTTAGTTCGTGAAGTATCGACGTTGAAAAAAAAGTATCATACGTTGCATTAGTTTAGGGGATTTTCCATAATCTCATAAAAAAGTTGGTAAAGAAAGAAATCATGTGTTTATAGTATGGAATTTGTATAATTTTTACTTAAATATATTAGCAAAATTTTATAACAAGTTGTAGACATAGTTGAATACATTAATATAAAATAAATAATAAGATATTGATACATTGATACAAATGTATAATTAGCAGCAGATACAGATAAATACAGTTGATACACAAAAGTATAATAAGGAACATTAACATTTAAAATGTAAATATACAATAGAACATGATCATTTTGAATTCATCTACTCTAACTAATCTTGAACTTGCCTCAAGGTACACATACATAACAACAACAATAATAATAATGATACGTCCAATATCATTCCATAATGGAAGTCTGAGGATGGTACTGTCAAATATATATGTATGCAAATTAGACCCTCAACTTGAAATTGATAGAGAGATTGTTCTTAATAGGTCCTCAGCTCAAGAAAAAATCTAGAAAAATTATTTTGAAGAAGAAATACGTAAATGAAGAAGCTACGATAAAATACTAAATATAGCATGACAAAACATTTTGAGAAAAAAACAATAATTATAATAAAATAATAATATAATCAAACTACAAGAGACAATAGATAATAACAGAAATCGAAGATCAAGAATCTACTATGACTACTAATACCAAAAGATATGTGAGACAATTCTCAACTATCTATTAGCCTTGTAACATAATCGATGTCCTCCATAACTTCTTATCTAAAGTCATGTCCTTGGTAAGCTATGTAATATAATCGATGTCCTCCATAACCTCTTACCTAAGATCACGTCCTTGGTGAGCTAAACGTACACATTACATACATGCGTTATTAAAATTTTGGATCCGCATCTGATGCATGCTTGTCTCTGTTGCTCCATTGAGTTCTCATTCTTGGAGATGCTGCCACTACACTATTCTTCACACAACATGGCTTGGGTTTTATCCTCCATGGAATAAGCATGTCAAGGCCACATGATGCTGCTGCCTTGGGAGAAAAGTTACATGGTCTTCTTCCAATTTGCTCATCCTCCAGTAATTTCTTCCTATTATTTTCCAAGGCAGATGAAATAGCTAGCTCCTTTGCATCCTTGAGAAATCTCTGAATAATGAAATTTGGTACAGCCGGCTTATTGGTACTCCAATGGCAGCATTCCTCAACCACTTCGTTATTCGATTTTCTATCTTCTGCTTCGTCAACCATGTCATCTATCGACTCATCCCCTAACGAAAAAACATCAAGTGCATCCGAGAAAACATCATGGTTGTCAATATTTCTAACATCATGATCTTCAAAATCATTGTCGATATCGCCATCATAGACCTCATCATAGGATTTGGTAGTTGTACTACTTTTAGCTAGTAATTCTTTTCTTGTATGCCACATACATGGTGGCAATTTTGGAGGGGGTACAATTTCAATGTTTGTAGTCAAGCCCATTATTTCCTTTGGTTTTCCAGGCCTTTGCTCCCAAGAAAATGGCACTCTATTAAAAATATCTATTGAAAGTTGAGGTGGGATATTGGAACAAGAAAATGATTTTTCACTAGATTTCCTAGTTGACAAGAGAGGAGCACTAAAATCTAATTTTCCTGTGCATTTTTCTTTTTTCTCTTCTTCTTGTTTTTCCATGGATTTCAAGATATTGGATCAACAACAAATCTTGAGAAAGTAAGAAGAGTTGAACGCTTGTGTGGCTATTTGTGTGAAAAAGTTTAGTCATAATTATCAATAGTTGGAACTATGGGCTTCTCGTGGAGTTGAGCTAAAAAAAGTGCAACTTTTATTTGGTCACGTCACAGGTTACTCACATTTTTATGCCACATGGCTTCTAGATGTACTTTTGTGCTCGCTAGAGCCAGAATATCTTGGAATGATTACCAATTTTTTGTTGCACTTGTTTTGCGATAAGTTTAATCAAACCCAATACTTTTTATGTAAAATTTTACCAGAATGTCAACAAACTTTAGATTCCAAATCAATAATTCCAATGGTTTAAAATTGTCAAATTTTAGAGATCAATTTAAATTCCAAGCCACTAATTTACCAAAATTATCCTTTATTTCGTGTCTAAATCTAATCACAACAGTATCCAGGTGTCTTGTTATAGCATTTGTGTGCTTCACTACAACAATATACCTCCTACACATGGGATCTTGGGAGGGTAAAATATAAAAAAAATTTATCACTACCTCGTAGAGATTGAAAAGTTATTTTTGAAAAACCCTCCTCTCAAGAATCAAGCCACATAAGCAGAAAATACTAGATATGAAATCCATCTACTTCACTAATCATGGTAATTATTGGTGACTTGATTGTGTAACTAGCAAGTCATCTAAACAACACTGCATAGAAAGTGATGTTGGAAAAATGAAAAGAAAAAGAGAAACAAGACCATTACATTTTCTTTTGAATCCTTTTCATATTTGATCCTCTTTTGTGAGAATCCAAAAGAACATTTCACATAAAGCTTGTGCATACTTTTAAAAAAGTGTAGAAAACAGTCTCTCAGCACATAAATGAAGTTTGCAATAGGCCCAAAACAAGTATCAGGAGAATTCTGCTCTATGAAATTCACAAATATTTTCACTATGATTGAGCAAAAAAGTTATGTACATTAGATTTCTAATTTCTTGCTCTTTGTTGCTATTGAGCATGCATAATGGCCAGTGCACATCTAGTTTGAATTTTTCTCTCTGTCATGAAAATTTTCGAGAGCTCCATACGTGATCATGTATTGGCCATGTGTGCACCATAAAAAATTAGGCACCCACTTCCAAACAACAATCACCAAGAAGAAGCTCAATATACATCTCTTGCTAGTTCCTTCACGTCGGTGGTTGTTCTTTAACTCCTTGCTGTACTCTGTGATACAGATCAAGTGTATCTGCATGGCCCGATTCAAGGCACAGGGCTGCCTCACAATCTCGAATCGCGGATTTAAAGTCACCCATCGACTCATGAAATGCTGCTCGAAGATGGAGCAGTTGTAAGTCCGGCTTGAAAGAAATGACTTTTGTTAGCTCTGCAATAGCCTCGCCTTCCTTGTGATCATCCATCAGAACTGAACATACATTTTCCAGTATTACTTTCTCATTCAAACACTTGTAGCATAGTAGAGTACATTAATACACATTAAGACATAATGTCTCCTGCAATAAGTGAAACACAAAGTCGGGGTGGGGGAGCCAGAGAAAAATATTTCATGTCATGTACTAATCCATGTGCAGTTAACACTACTCTGCACTTCTAGGTCAGTTCACTCAACTGAATGGTCTAAAGTTTAGGTGTTTGGAAACATTGAAAAATCTAGGGGCAGAATAATGACGAGAAGGACAAAAGAGGAACTGACTCCAAACTTCCTAACCTCACACAAGTAACTCTAGGAAATGTGAAAAACTTATCTTTCCATATTGCATTTTCCATACTTCTGTGAATCTTGATCAGATGATGTTTGCAGTCTTAAGGCCATTGAATTCAAAAATCTCAAAGATATATGAATGCATAAACTTCCAACTTGCTAAGATGATACTCACTAATCACCCAAAATATTCCACCAACCAAATAGATAGGTTTTTTCGAGAAATCAAATTCCCACTAGTGATGCCAAAAGAAGAAAAGGAAATCAAAAGGGACCATTTTAAGACATTAGTCAGATATTAAAGCAAAAGACTCTACGGACTGCAAACACCACTAGCTCCTTCAAGGAGAAACTGACAGATGAAATATGTTCTGCGTCCTTATGAAAGTAACTACTCAATTGGATTACAAGTTTAGGACTGGTGGAAAAATGATTCTAGTATCTCAAAAAGAAGTATTGATATTATTATCTAGATTCATCACTTAATAACTTATTAATGAACATTCAATATGCTAATTATTCTATCATATTTCTAATTGACTACTAAATGTCCTTATTAATAGTCTTGTTTGACCATTGCCTTTAATATCACCCCAAACTAAGTTGCTCGGACTCAGCACTTTCGACGTTGCACCCGTGTCGACACAACGTGGGTGTGGGTGTGGATCTGTATTCGATCTGGTCAACCAATTTTGGATACTTTGACCAAATCCGAGAGAGAAATTCTAGATAGATTCAATGATTTTTGCAATCAAAACAAAAACTAAAGTGAAGTTGAAGAAACTGAAATGCCTTGTATATACAAATTCCTATTGTCACCCCCATTCCTTTTTTCTCCTTCAAGATTCTCGTCTTGATCAATATTTTCTCTCAAGTTCTCTACATAATATCCCATAGATTTTATAATTTTGTTTTAGATATTTGAATTACTTTTAGCCGAATCCTCGCACGCGTATCATATACGGATTCATATCCCTGAATCTTACAATTTAAATCATAAAGGATCTGGCCTCTAGATCCGCACCAATATCGGACATCTATACCCTAGTCTGGGCAACTTAGACCTTAAATACCTTTCAAAAATTCCTTTTCTTTTTATTGATATAAAATCTAATTAATCCATTTCAATCATGAGAGAAGGTAAATTCTCTTTTGGCTGTTACCTCTTATTAACATGGAAGATGTTTTGGATCACTATGGAGGTGTATATGTATATGGGTATTAATACCCTTTTTTTGGGAGTGAAGAGAGACAAACAAAAATTCTTCCTTCTAATTCTTTTGTCTGTACTTCGGGGTGCTGGTTTTTCTCTGATTAATCTTTGTTAGTTTCTGTACTCCTAGTTTTATACTAAAAAAACTGTTGAATCCTGGGGGATACACCTATACCCGAATGAAATATCCTCAAGGACAATGTCTTTTGACACATCTCAAGTGTTACGATGGAGAATTTTCCGTAAGATCTCCAACAATCTTAAGGATATTATTACACTAGCCTTATGGAAAGTACTAATTACAAAGAAGACCAAAATGACTCGATATAGAGATAAACCAATAATTCTTGACTTTTTGAAGATGATATCATTGTGTTAATATAATCTTCAAAAGTTTGTATAGTTACAGGAAAGGAAAAGTAATATTCTTTCTTAAAATTCTTTTTGGTTTGATTTTTTCTAATTTTACTTTGGGTCACAATTTTAATACTACTGACATCTAACTTCTTCGTAGTATGATGGAATTTGTCAACAGATGAGAATGCTTTGTGGTCCAATAGTGCTCTAAACCCAAAACTCTAAGCCGTTCTGTTGATACCTTTGAGAATTTTAATTTACAGGAGGTGTTACAGATTTAGAAGACAAAAGGCAAAAGCAGTTTGTCTGGAGAGAATATACTAGGAAAGTTATTATTGTGAAAGATAATTGGATATTTGTATATGTGTTAATAAGGTATGTGACAAACCTATATGTCTATATTGAAATGGATTTGTGTGTGGTGGATTAAGTATACATACCCCTCAATGAAATAGAAGATCCGGAGAAATGATAATCCCGCTAAGTTAAATTTGATTGAGAGGACGATATAAATTATTGGGGTTATTTCTCAAGTGAATCTTTTGGCAATGTGAGTAATTGAGTGTTTGACTTTGGTGTTGTTGAACATATTTGTGCTAAATAAAATTGTTGTGTCCTACACCAAAATTGCAGAAGAGGAAAAATTCATATACGTTGGTGATTCTAGAACTGCTAAAGTTCTTGATGAGAAGTTCTTATTAAATTTTACATCTGTTGGCATTATCTAAGGTGGAATATGACTTTAATATTTGTGCTAGATTGAAATATTTTACAACAGCAAGTTCCCTTACAAACAAAAGCCCTGATCCCCTCGCACCACTTCCGAGCGGCCACTCCGCTGCCATATCTCCGCCCGCCATTTTTCCCGAAAAATCAACTAATTGCTCAGTTCCTCTCACTCTTCGACTTCGCAGGATCTTGAAAAAACCCAATCTTGAACTAGGTTTTTCTTCTTCTTTTGGGATCCCATATTGCGTTAAGAGTTCTACTCATCAAAGTTTCTTACTTCATTGCCATATCCTTGGATTATTTTTTTCGCAGAAATTTCTGATCAAATTCCGATTGCCAGAAAGATCGACTTTCCTTTCTCATCGCCAGGAACATTAGGCATGAAAATTCTTTTCAAATTGGAAACGATCTGTCATCAATCAAAGTGGTTTCATCCCATCAGGGCGGAATCGATTTGCTACGGCTAACTGTCTCTTTCCGGCAGTTCTCTTCCATCAGAATCTCTTCCCTTTCTTGCTTTTTCCATTTTCCGGTAGCATTTAGAACAACGATTCATCTGAAAAAAGGGATCATCGCTTGATTGCCCAAGAATCCAAGATTCGTTTAGTTTTGGGTCTTTTCTTCAGATCGACAATCTCCAGCGTGGCTCCATCTCCAGTGAACAAGTAAGAAGCTTTGAAATTCCGATGACATCCAGTTTTCAACACAAAACCAACCCAGGTTCAATCATTCTTCTTCATCTCTTTACTTCTTGAGTTTTTTGTAGTCACTTGCATAAATTTGTGTGGGTTGTTACCTTTCTTGATGTATCTAAAATTCTTGTGCTGATTATTGTTATAATTCGTGTTTTGACCTGCCTTGATTGGATTGTAGCATCTAGCTTTGTCATTTTGAATTGGACTTTGAGTTTTTGATAGGTTTGACAATTGGATTTGTCTCTATATTTCCATTGGAATTTAAGTCCTTGTTTGGCAAAAACCTTCTTAATTTGTTCAGCGATTTTATTTTTAGGGAGTTTATTAAATTGCTCACTATTATTATTTCTTGAGTTCTTACTGTTGCATATTGATTATTGTGCATTATTCCTATCGTTTTTTTTACTGTTCCATATACTATTGTATTGTTGCGCTGTTGATTTTGTGAGATTGTATTTTCTTGATCTTTTGTAGTTCCTTTGAGTTATTAGTTTAGAGTTTAGTGGCATTAGTGACTGATAGTGGATTAGGGTCATGTCGTTAGTTGAGATCGGAGGCGAGGGGTAGTAGCAGTAAGAAGGAAATAGATTTACTTAAATTGAGAGTAGGGTCGTGAAACATAGGATCATTTACAGAGAAGTCCATAGAGCTAGTTAAAAGTCCTAAGAGGAGACAAATTAATATTGTGTGTGTTTAGGAGAACAGATGGGTAGGCACCAACGCACGTGATGTGGTTTAAATTATGGTATTCTGGTGGATCTAGGGATAGAAATGGAGTAGGTATCCTAGTAGATGCGGACCTTAGGGAGTACGCTGTCAAGGTCAAAAGGATAAATGATAGGATGATATCTATTAAACTCATTATCGGTAGACATATAGTGAATGTAGTTAATGCCTATATGCCTCACGTGGGCCTAGATGAGGAAGTCAAGAAGCTCTTTTGGGAGGTTTTGAAAGAGGTTATGAGAGGTATACTGGACACAAAAGATCTTCATAGAGGGAGATTTTTAATGGGCATATCGATACAACTTCTAATGGGTTTGACGGTGTTTATGGAGGCTTTGGTTTGGGGGAGAGGAATGGAGGTGGGCTGTCTCTCTTGGATTTTGCTAAAGACTTTGAGTTGGTTATTGCTAATTCATGTTTTCCAAAAAGGGAAAATCACTTAATTACGTTTCATAGCGCGGTTGTTAAGACCCAGATTGATTACTCACTCTTCCAGAAGGGTGATATCAGTTTTTGCAAGAATTGCAACGTTATTTGAGTGAAAATATTTCCACTCAACATAGGCTTATAGTGATGGATTTAGAGATGAGGAAGAAGACTATTTATGTCTAACCGAGGATAACATAGGGAGGCCCGACTCCTGCCCTTTCTCGGGAGATGGGGGGAAAGTTGAGTAGTTTGGGGGCTTGGAGTAGTAGTGGAGATGTGAACATGTGGGACACTATTGTTGGTTGTATTAGAAAAGTAGTTACCAAGGTACTAGGGGTATTGAAAGGGTCCTTTGGTGGACGTAAACAAAACTGTGGTGGGATGGAGAAATTCAAGGCAAAGTGAGAGCTAAGAAAGTTGCCTATATGAAGTGGTTGGAGAGTACGGATGAAGATGAAAAACAAAGCATTAAGGATATCTATAAGATGGCGATGACAGAAGCAAAGAAAGCAATCACTAGTGCTAAGACATCAACATTTGAACGTTTGTATGTCGAGCTAGGAGAAAAAGTCAAGGACAAGAGATTGTATAGGCACGCGAAAGAGAGAGATAGAGAGATAATAGCTCGTGACTTGGATCAAGTGAAGTGCATTAAGGATGAGGATAGTGAGGTGTTGGTGGATGAGACTTCCATTAAGTAAAGGTGGCAAGCTTACTTTCACAAAAAAAGAGGATAGAGATATTGAGTTGGGTTATTTGGCATACTCTGATAGTTATCGAGACTTTGGCTATTGTAGGCGTTTCAGAGCTGAAGAGGTTAGACGCGCTGTTAGTAGGATGAGTAGAGGAAGAGCAATCAAACCCGATGTTATTCCAGTGAATTTTTGGAAGAGCACGGATAAGGATGGTACAGAATGGTTGACTAGGTTGTTTGTTACTCTAAAGACTGCTAAGATGCCCGATGAGTGGAGGAGAAGTACAATGGTTCCATTGTACAAGAACAAGGGTGATATTCAAAAATGTAACAATTATAGGGGTATCAAATTGCTAAGCCACACTATGAAGGTCTGAGAGAGAGTGGTGGAGGTGAGGGTGAGAAGAAGAGTGTCTATTTCAGAGAATCAGTTCGAATTCATGCCAGGGGCGATCGACTACTAAAATAATTCATCTTGTTCGAAGACTAGTGGAGAAATATAGGGAAAGAAAGGACCTTCATATGGTATTCATTGATCATACGAAGGTCTATGACAAAGTTCCAAGGGATGTCTTATGGAAGTGTCTAGAGGCGAAACGTGTTCTAATGGTGTATATTAGAGTGATAAAGGACATGTACGACAGAGCCAAAACTCGGGTAAGGACGGTGGGAGTAGACTCGGAGTATTTTCCTGTTGAGATGGGACTTAATCAAAGATCTCTGCTGAGCTCTTTTCTTTTTTCCTTAGTAATGGATGAGCTGATACGGTCTATCCAAGATGAGGTTCCATCGTGATTTGCGGATGATATAGTACTGATTGATGAGACTAGGGATAAAGTTAATGATAGGTTGGAGGTTTAAAGACATACTTTGGAAAGGGTTCAAATTGAGCAGGATCAAGACAAAATGCCTGGAGTGTAAATTTAGTGTCACGCGGGATGAAGCGGGCATTGAAGTGAGGTTTGCCACTCAATCTATTACTAAGAGAGAAAACTTTAAATATCTCAGGTCCATCATCCAAAGTAGTGTGATATCGATGAAGATGTCACACATTGTATTAGGGCAGCATGGATGAAATGGGGGCTTGCCTCTGGAGTATTACGTGATAAAAAGATACCACTTAAACTTAAATGAAAGTTGTACAGAATGGAGATTAGACCATATTTGTTATACGGAGTGGAATGTTGACCAGTAAAAAACTCACATGTTCAAAAGATGCAGATTGCAGAGATGAGGATGTTGAGATGGATGTGTGGACATACCAAGGGTGACAAGATTAGGAATGAGACCATTAAATGGAAGTTAGAGGTGGCCTCTGTGGCAGAAAAGATGAGATAAGCGAGACTACGATGGTTCGAACATGTGCACAGAAGAAGTGTTGACGCTCCTGTCAAAAGGTGCGAGAGGTTAGAGTTAGAGGTTATACAAAGGAGTAGAGATAGCCGAAAAAGTATTGGGAGGAGGTGATTAAATAGGATATGGTGCAACTTCATATTACTGAGGACATGACCTTAGATAGAAAGGAATGGAGGTCGTGCATTACAGTAGAAGACTAATAAGCTACTAGGGGTAGGTTGATGTCTTGCCTTGTGATATAGTAGACTTGTAGGATTAGTCGTGTTATTATATATTGTGTTGTTATTGGCCATCATTTATTTTGCTATTTGTATTGTATTTATGAGTTTCCAATTGCTTTCCACTGTAGTCGTTCTTGTATCTAGTATTTTCTGCTTTGGGGATTGATATATTTGAGTTGAGGGTCTTCTAGAAACAACTTCTCTATCTCTATGAGGTAGTGGTAAAATTTGCATACATTTTACCCTCCCCAGACCTCACTTGTATGATTTTACTGAGTATGTTATTGTTGTTGTGCTAGATTGATGCTTGTGAATTTGATGAGATGCTACTAATATTTTTATGACAAGTATTGCGACCATACAAAAAAAACATCTCTAAACTAGGGACTTTTTGGTGTGAAACTTAGAGGAAAGAAATGAAAAGCATCTTTGCTTCTTAAATCGCTATCTTACTTTGGTCATGTATATAAACATATTGTACTATTAGCCTTCTTTCTATAACCATTGTGGTGCTTTTGCTTATGTATGGTTTGGTTGTTGTGGATCTCTTGGCTAAATGGAGTACTAGATTTGTACATTTTAGTTTGTTTTATCTTAAGAGTACACAAGATATTATTTTTATAGATTATTTAAGTTTTTCTTTCAACTGTGAGAGTTGTGTTGGGAGCATACGACAAAATTATATGCTTGTGTTTTTGAGTATCTAAATTGTTAGAATTAAATCTTACTGATTTTTTGAGACTCAAACAAATAACTAGATGTTAAAAATTCTATTGTTGTCATTTAAAATGATTTATCTTGATATGCAAAAGTATTTTTATTGAGAAACAAAGGTGAGGGGTTTGATGTATTCTTTATATGTCAATATAACTTACATGTTTTGATAACTTTATAAATTGTGAAAAAGTTCTCCCTCTATTATGAAATATTTGAAAGTGTAGGGGTGACTTATTATGATTATGTTTTTGATTGTATGCTAATAAATGTAGCATATACAAATTTGTGGTAGCCGGTTCTGATGTGACTAAATGCAATGCTAGAATTGAAAATATAAATAAAGTATATTGAGTTTAGGAAGTGATAATACTTCTCATGTTCTTATTGTTGAAAATAATGTTGTTTCTTGATTCATTTTTTTGGAGAGAAATCATTGGTGATACATGAGAGGTACACGGATTATGGTACCAAATAAATTGAACATTTTGTTGTACCAGAGGAGTACAATATATGACGTAAATTGGATTCAAAATTCACTAGTGGTTATGCGTTTATTCTTAAAAAGAGCATCATAACATGAAAAAAAAATTTGATGACAAGGGGAACCTGCAGCCTCTACCCCTTGGGAGCGCATAAGGTAAATCCCCGCTCTTATGCAATAGCTCGTAAACCACATAGGAGAGGTAACTTGCACTAGGCAAGCTTGGTGCGACGAGCTCGACCCAGAAGGCAAAACTTGTTTTCATTGGCAAGGGGTTTCGAACTTGAAATCTCCAACATGGAAGTCTCAAGCTCAAACCACTGCGCCACTCTGAAGGGTTCACAACAGGAAAATCAGTTAAACAAAATCGTTGGTTTGGAGTTGGTGACATTGAGGCTAGGCAGGTAAGAGATCTCTCAATGAGTATTCCAAGTGGAATAAAATCAGAATATTAATTCTGTGTCTATGTGGCTGCCTTGACTGAATGGCAAAAATTTCATTTGAGACATAACATGATAAAACAACCGTTTTGAGATGAAATTATTAGGTGTAGTCAAAGGTGAATTTGATCAATTCACTGACTAAATAAAACATCAAGGGGAGTGAGACTTTTGTCATTTTGAAAAGATCAACAATGATAGTAGCCAACCTATGTGACTGGAGATCCCATGAATTAGGTTCATATGGTAATAAAACAAATCATTAGTTGATCAAGTGAGCACTATAAAATTATGTTCCTCATATGATGTGTGAAAATATAGTGTAATAACCTGCAAGGTAAAGTGAGGATGAGATACTCTCTTAATCCAACTCATATCCTTTATATGTGGTGTATTGCTCTACAAAATACACTTATTGGACTTATATGAGTGTGACGTAGTGCACCTTCTATGAAATTGTGACAAATTGCTAGAGCACTCATGACTACTAGGACACGTGCATGACCTCTTAGTGCAAAACCACGATAACGACAAAGACTGTGCAAGTGTGATGTGATAGAATAAGACTCTGAGCTTACAAAAGAATTTTTGGTTTATAGAAGTTCTAAATTTCACCAATTATTCTGTAAGTTTATATCTTATTTTTCTAGGTTTAGTTCAAAGTCTACGAGCACCATATTCAATGAACTGTACTCATGTGAAAACCCAACAAACTTCTTATTTCATTCTATTTCTTAATATTCTTTTTGAGATATATAGGGGATTGTTGGAAAAATGATTCTAGTATCTCAAAAATATTATTGTCTAGATTCATTACTTAATACCTTGTCTAGATCCAACATCACTTTTCTTGTATTGATATTACCTAATTAATCCATTTCAATAATGAGAGGTGGTAAAATCTCTTTTGGCCGATACCTCTTATTAATATGGAAGACGCTTGGACCATTACAGAGGTGTGTATATGAGTATTACTGCCCTTCTTTTGGGAGTGAAGAGATATGGAAAAAAATCCTTCATTCTAATTCTTCCATCTATTCTTTGTGGTGCTGGGTTTTCTCTAATTAATCTATGTTAGTTTTTGTGCTCTTAGTTTTATACTACAAGAGCTTGTTGAATTATGGGAGATATACCTATATTGGATGAAATATCCTTAAGGACAGTGTCTTTTGATACATCTCAAGCTATGAAAATTCCATAGAAGTGTTACAATGGAGTACTTTCCGTAAAATTTCCAACAAGGACTTCACAAGCACAAGTATAATTGACCCAGTTTTTGAAATTAAGGGGCACAAATGAAGAGATGTTCAGCTAATTTGCCTTGCACAATTGTACCATTCTAGATCAGCAAAACTGCAGAGCTACTTTAATCCTGACTGTCATTATGCAGCTTTACACTTTACATTCATATATGCCAGTAGTTTACAAACAAAATCAAGTTATGAATGCTTAGATGCAAGTGTGAGTCCTCCAATGGAAGACATTCTTTCCAAGAAAAAATCTTCTTCCATATTGGTCTCAAGTAAGAATTGTGAATACAAGTAGAAATGCCACAACTCACTAATTTACTGGAATAATTTTTCGACTGTCACCACTAATGTCCATTCTCTGGGCGTTCAGACTTGGTTGGACAGGAAAAGCTCATGTGAATCCAAAAAACAATCAGATAATGCCCATATAATCATGAGCATACATGATATGAAAACATGTTTAATTAACCATTGCATGATCTTTCTGTCATTATAAACATGTCGAAGTACAGGACTCATGTGGGCTTTATTGAAACCTCATTTTCACATATGCACGACCAACCTATAGCTTATCGAAGGAAAATCTTATAAACAGCAGGCAAACACAATTTCCCACAGCTACATGTAAGAAAGCAATCACAAAACAGACAGAACACAAAGATTACTCGGTACTCAAACAAGATGGTGCAAAATTAAGCCAACAGTAACTTACCAGCTGCCTTGTATCTGTATGGATATGTCCGTAGGGGATCTAATTTTGTCGCCATATTAAGATCACTTTTTGCCATTTCACGATCACAGTATTCAGAACGCTTCTCATAAGCAGATGCATTATATTTTGCTTTCTCAATCAGCTTTGTCATCTCATCATAAGCTAATTTTCTCTGATCTTTTAGATGGTAAACACGTGCCAGACCCTGATGGGCTCGTGTATGCTTAATATTCAGAGCATTTGTGTAGCAATCAATTGCATTATCTAGCTTATCAACATCTACATAGACACTTGCCAGATTACTGAGAGCCTGCAGTGCAATGTACGTTTCAAGCAAATCTTTTGATTCCTAGAATTCATGAATTCGTATCTGACTGAAAGGAACACTCACCTGGCCTTTCCGAAGACCATCTGAAGGGCACCTTAGAGCTTCTTCAAGCAGTTGTATAACATACAACGAAGATTCAGAGTCAGGACTTGTTTCTGATAACACATATGCTTTCAGGAAAAAGGCTTCAAATGATCTCTGGATTGAGATAGATTCTTCAGCTTTAGCAATTGCTTCTTCACGATAACCTGTGTCATATAATATCCATCCTTCATAGACTAGCCTTTCATGCTCAGAGGTGGCTTGGTTTCTTGCTTCTCTCAAACTACGCATTGCTGCCTTGTGGCTATTTAATCTATAAAGAAGTGCAGATCAGTCCCAAGCAGCGCAAAAAAAAAAAAAAAAAACTCCATACACCTCCCAAATATTCATATTTCAGCTTCTCAAGCATGAGAAAGCAATTTTTATATGTAGGGATGGGCATAAAATACCAAAAAAAAAAACAAAAAAAAAACGATGAACCAAACCGAACCAGAATTCTTAGTAATTTAAGATTCGGTATTTGGTATAGTACTCAAGAGTAAAATTTTAGAATTATGGTATTGGGGTTTGGGATTGGTATGAAACATTAATACTATTTGGTATTCGTTATTTGTCAAACACCGAATTATTGTTATTTGTCAAACACCGAATTATTTACTTAATGAAGTCCATACATCAACATGTCCATTACTCTTTAGTACTCTAAGTTGCTAGGACTCGGGTGCGGGTGTCCGATATGGGTGCGGATCCTTCATGATCTCATTTTTAAGATTCGGGGATATGGATCCATTTATAGCTATGGATGCGGGGATTCGCCTAAAAATAATCAAAAGATCTAAAAATAGAGTGATAAAACCTAATTTATGAGATATTTTGTGGAGAACTTGAAGAGAATCCTGGGAGGAGATTAAAGGTACGCGTGACAGAGAAATTTCCATATAAAAGGTATTCCATTTTCTTCAATTTCACCTTAGCTTTTGTATTGATTACATAAAGCATTAAAATCATCCAAACTTTCCCTATCAATTTTGGTCAAAGCACCCGAAACCGGTTGACCAACTCGGACACGGATTCCACACCCACACCCATGTCATGTCAACACGGGTGCGGCACCAAAGTGAAGAGTCTGAGCAACTTAGTTAGTACTAATCCAAAAAGAAATTTAAAGATTAAATATAAACAATCCAAATATATGTCTTTTAATTATGTCAATTTGCTTTTCTTGAAGTCTTCTTGCCTATTGATCTTCTATTAAATCACGCCTTCACATAGAAATAATGAGAGCAATAGTATTAATTTTGTAATAGAATCAGCTACAACTTCAATACAGTATCACCAAATACTGTACCATATCGAAGTTTGATTTACCGATTACCGAATTATCGACCCGACACTTAAGAATTCGGTATCTGGTATCTACCTTTAACTACCAATTACCGAATTAGCGAACCCGAAAATTGAAAATTCCAAACCAAATACGGAACGCCCATGCCTAAGTGTATGTAAGTTTTTGTTGTGCACTAAGTGCACAGTAAACCAAAATATTCGTAGTTTCAGTCGACTTTATATGACACGAGGAGGTAAGCATCATAGATTTCCATATTGCAAAAGTATCTCACAGAAAAACATAGATAATATCGAAGTATATGTAGCTAATTTAAGGTTATAAACCAGTAGAGCTTAAAATTTTTTATAGCGGCTGGAAGGAAACAGACAGCACAGAAAGATGAATAAACCAAACAGGATTATTATAGTATAACTTAAATGTCTGCATACCGTAAAAGCAGGAGAGATTGCCTGAACCTTAAGAGACTCTTCCCTGGATCATTAGATAACATATGGTGGACAACAGCTAAGGAGCCAATATCATCTACGGAGGACCATCGGTCATATAGTTGCATCCAGCAATCAGCCTGACTGCACGGTTGAACATTATGACTTAGAAGCTCCACCAAGTGTTCACCTTGCAACTTCCCATGGAACATCATGTAATGGGGATCTAAAGTCAAGAGTGCCCTAACATCCCTTAAAGCTCCTTCATATTCCTCCAGTACAATTAAAAACCAAGCACGAAGCTCAAGGCAGTCAGGAGAAATCTTGAAGCCAAGTATTTTGTTGATCTCAGATATAGCTGGTCCAAGTCTATTTTCCTCCGCCTTTGAAACAGCTCTGTACTTGTACGGATATGAAAGAGTTGGATCCAGTTCACTAGCTGCACTTAAATCCATTGTCTTTTCTTTTCCTTGACAATACATCGATCGCTCCTGATACATCCACCCAGAAGGTGTATAATCAGAAATGAGGGAGTCCATCAACTTATATGCCTTGTACATATGACCTTGCTTGTATTTGGATCGGGCAATGCCTACTAAGGAATATACATGACCAGCTTTCACAGATGCCTCAAACCATTTCTGTGCATCCTTGTACTCTTTTCTTTCAAGCATCACACAACCTAATTGGTGGAATACTAGTTGCTTCTGCCAGCCTTCACTTGCACATTCTCCCATCCTTTCCAACAGCATTACTGTTGTGTTTGATTTCAGGTCATCCTCCATAGCTGCTTGGCTCAGAAAATAGTAGAGCAAAAAGGAAGCATGTCCTACGTATGATAATCGGTCCTTACCTTCTGAACTGCAGAAGAGCCTCGACACGTTTGGATTGTGCATTGAATTTGGAAGTTCCCTTAAAAATACCTGCAAACATGCCGCCACTAGAAGATATGCATTCTCCTCCAGTCCATATTCAAGAAGCAACATAGCACTATGCATGTCAAAGACCAATGATGCTAAATACGCATCACAAACAGACTTCATCTCATCACAGCAGAATTTGTTGGCTAATGACAGGAGCTCTAGGACTATGTCTGGATCGAAAGAGTCAACACTTTTTGTTCTGCTAAACATCTCAGCTGCTTTCATCCCCTTTGCAGATATCCCATTGTTTGAAAAATTTATTTTCTCCCTTCGCGAGTCCATGAAGCTACCATAGAGCAGGACTTCAAATGGCCTAGAAAGTGATGCTATATTAAATCTCCCACACCTGATTTCATCATCCCCAATGCAAAATGACATGTCAAAATCCTCTTCCTCGTCGTTGCCACGACTCGATGAAGTGGAACATTCTTCATCCACGTAAATTTCAGTATCCTGATCCCGGTGGCACATACAAGGTTCAGTAGCTGAGTCAGGATTATACCCCGCTACCAGAGCACTTCCAGGGCATTCCATGCTTCGGCCACAACAATCCATGGCGGATACACCAAGCAACTCATCCTCCCTTCGCTCAAATCTCAACCAGGCAGAAAGAACAACCTTTGAATGCACATCAACAGCGTGCAGCCTAGCTGACATAAGGCACCTCCTAAACAATTTAGGATCTGGTAAGCCCCTAAATATGGCACATTGCTCAAGATACATCCTTGACTTGCCAAACTGATCACAACCCTCCGTCCTATAATAAACATCAGCTAATGTCTCCACAAAATTCATAGGTTTGAGACAAAACTCAATGTGGGGCTCAAGTTGATCAGCTTTTGGCAGGCCATAACTAGCAAGGGCTTCAGCTAAAACGGCCGAATTAACCTCATCTTTGGATTGAAAAGTTTGAAAATTACGATCGGATCTAGACCTAGCAGAATTAGACAACAAATTCTGTAAAAACCTGTCACCTACACCACCACCACCACCAGCAAGGCCGTTGGTGGCTGTTGTTCCGGACGGATTAAGGGCATACACTTGCGTTCCCTTACATCCCTCCATCATGTTCAAACTACGCATCGTTGAAAATATGTTATGTTGCATATTCCATCAAATTCAACATCACCCACCATAAAACAATCGTTACACACGAAAAAGAAAGAATCTCTTTTTAGGTAAACAAGAAATAAATACAAAACAACGGTGCTGCAGGCTATTTTGGATGATTAACAATAATGGGTCTTTATTATTATTTCTATTCTTTTCAAAAACCTCACCTTTCTGGAAAAAAAAAACAAAAAGAAAGAAAAAAACCCGGAAAAATTGAATCTTGGGTGGGTTTTACATGAATTTCTTTGGCTAAAGAAGAGATAAAGATGGAAGAAAGGTGGCGATTCGAATGGTCAGAAAAACCTCTGCATAATCATGTGTAGATGTTAGAGAGAAATTGTAAAAATCCGTTAAAATTGGGGAGCCGCTCAAAGAGGACAATCTTGTATTTCAGCGCGTCATCTTTTCCGACAATACCCGTTTTCCTCGACCCGTACCCGATCCCCTTGTCGGGTGACTTCATTTATTGGATCAGAAAGAATCTTTTAAGTTGGCACTTCATCACGTTTCCTGTGGTGAAATTAAAAATGAAAAATAATTTTTGAAAATTAAAATTAAATTTGATGAATAGTACTTATAGTAGTTGTTTTTGATTAGTTGTTTTTGATTTTTTATAAATAATTTAGAGTAAAATAAATAAAAATATATATTTAAATTATTTAAAAGTTTAAAATTCAATTTTATAGACTAATATATTTGTTGAGGTTAAACTCCAAAAGAAAAAGTAAGAAAATTTCACCAAACACCTCAAAATGATCATCAATTTCTCACCAAACACCTCAAAATGATCATCAATTTCTTTGAAAAGATATTAGAATTATTGCAGCGTTTGATTTATTGTTAATTTATCTTAATATACAAGTGACAGTTGATAAGCAAGTAGATAATTATCTATTGATGTGTCTACTTGAATTGTCTGTTTCCTCTTACAGATTATATGGGGTCTATGCATGGGCGAATCCACCCTTTGCTGAGGAGTATCACGCGACACTCTTTCGTTGAAAAATTACATTGTGTAGACAAGTCAATTCTAATCTTATACTATATATTATATTTCACACCTTTTGACACAAGGTAAAGAACTAGCTTAGTGGTTATGGAGTTGTAGAATTCTTTCTTAATATTTTGAGTTCAAACCTAGCTTAGGTTCTATAATTTTTAAGATTTTTTTAAAATTCTTTATTTTTATAATTCATATTTTTTTAAAAATAACTAATGCATTTTTTACTTTATTTTTTAATAACTGAAGTCCTTTTTTTTCTCTCTAATTTTTAAATACATCATCAACATATATCAACATACCCCAGTGCCTCAAAAGGCTCCAGCTCATTGCGGGGTGAGGGGGGATCGGATGTACGCAACCTAACCCCTATGTTTAAAAACATAAAGCGGTTGTTTACGGATGACCCATGAGGAGCGCCGAAAGTTTCATTGACTAACTGTTACTTCACAAATGAAAGAAGCGCAGACAGTTTAAGGAGTCATTTTGTTTTATTCCATCATACTTCAAAGCCAAAAAAATAGTCAATCTTTGGCTCTAAGTTTTAAATGATTGACTTAAATTAAAATAGACTATTTGACTTTAATATTTTAGTTTTAAGAAAATATATACTTTTAGGGATTTAACAAATCTCCAATTTCAAAATCCAGGAGGAACAACAGCGGTCCAAGTCTCTAACAGCCTCCATGCTCCAGTCATCTTCTTGGCTTCATGATTCTTCCATTCATGACTTCTTAGTACTTTATATTTTGACATCCCTTAATGTAAATCCTGGCTCCATCACTGGATCTATGAAAATATTTTGTGGACATTTTAAGGCTACTGTTTATTTTAACTATGATTTTACAATATTGTCTCTAATAAATAATTTTTTCAGTTGTTTCAACTGTGATTTTACTATACCACCCAAATTAATTATTTTATATTTGATAAATACTAAAATTAAAATAAAATAAATTTCTCTTTAATCAGTACAAGTAAAATTAAATAGCTATATATTTTTCCATGATTATATTTGTTGACACCAAATTTTTACCCTCCACGTTGTCAAAATAATCATCGAGTTTTGTTTTTATTTTTAATAATTTTTTTAACAATTATTTCAAAAAAAATTATTATTATGGGCGCGTGAGGGCCACGCGCCCGCTATATCTCTCTTTCCCCAACCTTTCTTCTCCATTTTTCCCCTCTCAAAATTAGAAATCCTAAACCCCAACCCGCCGCCGCCTCCATCTCTCTTCCATCTTCATCTCCTCCTTCAAATCCCCATTTTCACTCCCCACACGCTCTTTCTTCTTTTCTCCTTCTTCTTCTTCGTTT
>JAOTQJ010152656.1:0-75793 GCA_025642045.1 Solanum sejunctum
CCCATTGACCAATTGGGTCCCCAAACTTTTCTATTTTAATCCAATTAAGGACTCCCGACTTCAACCAAATTTTTACCTGCGAAAATTCCCGGTGAATTTATAATACACCTCAATCTCAAAAATTTTCCCGAACGAGCAAGTAACCTCCATTTAGTTAATTACGGGGTCTAACAGATCCATAGATATGGTTGCCTTTGGCTACCACTCTTAATCGTTTGTTGATATTTTGGTGACCTCTAAACCCCTTTTTTGTTGGTTGATTTGTTAGCACTTGTACAGATATGGTTAACATCTTTAGGAAAAACATATTTTCATTTATTTATTTTTGCTCCCCAAGGCCCGCTATAGTTTTTGTCCTTTCATTGCCGTGTTTTGCTCAGTCTGTATCTTGTAAATTCAGTTAGCTCATCTGTCTGCAATGGGTCTGGTTCTCACTCTTAGGGCTGGAAGCTGATTTTTGTCTGTATTTAATATCCCTCTAGTAATTGTTGACAATTGTCGAAAGCTATTACACTGTATTTTCCCTCTTGTCTAAATGCCTCATTACCTATGAAGTCAACCAATTGATTGGATTCTCTATAGATGCATTTTGCTCTCCTCAACATTTTCATACTTATTATATATTGTGGAAATTGATAATGTATTGTCCTATGCAATAGAGTGAAATTTTGATCTTTTTTAGTTGAGTTATATTAAAATATTTGACTTTGATCAACATTATGATATTTGAGCATTAAAAGGTGATTCTGTCATTTTCAGCATTCGAAATATCAAATTTGGTCTAGTAGAACAATTGGTTAGAGTCTCGAGACCTTATATTGTATTTGAATGTTTAGGTGAGAAGTTGAGTTTTAGGCCTAAAAGAGAAGTTTGAGAGCATATTTTTGTTATAATAATTGTTTTGAAAATCTGGCAATTTAATTATCACAATCCAAACTTGAGTGTGATGTCACTTACCTTAACCTACCAAGACAAGTCAACCTATTAAATGATATAACTCAAATAAAGTGAAATGTAAAATAAAATTAATAATTCTAAAGTATAGGATAACAACCTAATAGGATCACAATCCAAAATCAACCCAAAGATGGTGTCCTATGAATAAATCTCTATTAAAATTGAAGAATGAAAGAAAATTTCAAATCCCAATTGTCCTTGATTCTTAATAGAAAGAAAACATAAATAAGAAATTTGAGGGTTCACCGAAGGAACTAGCTTCTACTCTCAATAAACTCTGAACCTCACATCAAAATAGAATGTTGGAATCAAGAAGGATCGAGGTCATAACCTATACAAGGGGTGAGTGCCAAACAAAATTGTCATGACCCAAGCCTAGGATCTAGACCGAATACAGTGAATAAAGAACTCAAAGAGACCCCAAATAAGCCTCTTAGCATATCGTATACACATCCTTAGTTGCGAAAGCAATATAAGCAAGATTCAATGTGACAATAACAAAAGGAAAGCGTCACTAAAGGAAGTCTTTCACAATGACTTAAACATTAAATGAGTCAAGCTCAAACATAGACAATCATATTTTCCAACAACACCTCTACTAGTAAATGGAGTGGATCCCAAGACAATTCCTGGGCTCACCCTAAAGTGAGAAGTATCCAAAAAGTTATACAAGTCTTAGTAAAGAAAGGCATGAAAGTAAACTAGATATTGTCCCCGGAGTTGAGGTGTCACCAAAGGCTTTCTTCAACAAATCAACTAGCCACGTGGAGGAGGATGATCAATAAGAGCTCCGGTCCCTACATGGTGATATCATGTAGGCATAGAGTATGCATTAGTACTTGTAATATACTAAGTATGCGGAGTGCAATGCAATAAACATAGAAGCCATAATAATCAAGATGCATAATCATAATCAATGAATATAAACTCAATATGATATGTATGATCAATATTTGTATTAGAACATGCATATAAATACATATATGGGAGGAGACCTTAACTGACATATAAGACCAAGCGAGCTACTACTTGGAATCCCAATGTATGACACCCCACTGGAGAAGGTGTAATCTACTTGCCAAGGTAAACAGTACTTGACCCTGCTTTATAGGTAACTTAACCTAGATGGATCCACTAGTAAGCCCCTTTTAGGGAATTAAGATAATCCTATGGTGGCATATAGATTAGAGACTAAGACTTTATATAAGGACCCCTTGAGTCGAGCCCCCACCTTAAGCCTCAATCAGTGTTAAGTCTAATTCCACAAAATACTTGAAATAATCATAGGTTTAATCATAACATGAATAACTTATAGAGACTTGATAACATGATATGAGTAGCTCATTCACATACTTGATATCTACATAGGCATATACCTTATACTAGAGGGTAGAAAATAATACATGGACTTGACCCCATCTAGTATGTATTGTATTTCACATGAGTGTAGAAAATTGTAACATGCTTGACCTCTACTAGTGAGCTTACCTTCAACATGAGGGTAAAATAGTAATCATGCTTTACCCCTCAAATAGATATAAATTGCTCACAAGAGGGTAGGATTATAGAATAAGGCTTAACATGTCGCTTGTAAATCATAGAAAACTTTCATGAGTTCAATACAAGCTTGAGAGCCCATAATTATCATGAAAACACCTGACTTTCAAATCATGCAATAATTCATCATCAACTTACTAATCCTTGTTATGTAGTTTAATAAAAAATGGTGGGTACATGAACACATTCTCAAAATCATGCAATTAGATAGTATAAAACATGGAAGAGTGAAATTAAATCATTTTAACATTATGAAATTCAACCCACCAACAAAGTAGTAAAATTCCTATTTTTGGGTGTCATGAAATCCATCAAAATTTCAGAATGTGGCATAGTTACCATAGTTCATATCATGCATAGCTTCAATAATTTTAAATCAACTCACGAAATACGCTTTCCATAGAAATTCATACATAATAGTCCATATTTGATAAAAGCAATCATAACCCATGTTCACAATGCATAATAGAAGATACCCATGAAGAATACAACTTAAAATCATAAAATGTTTCATAAATAAGAGGATTGGGCTCAATGGATGAAAGTGTCACGACCCAAGCCTAGGGTCTAGACGTGACATGGCAAATGGAAATCTGAAGGGACCCTAAACAAGCCTCTTACCATATAATTCACACATCCTTGATCGCGGAAGTAAAATAAATAACATAAGAGATATAAATAAGGGAAGCGGGACTAAGAAAAGCCTTGATATTTATAAAGGCATAAAAGAGTCAAGCTCATAGCATAAGTACTCAATCATCCAATAACACATCTAACATAGAATGGAGCAGGGGCCAAGATACTTTCTGGCTCACCCTCATAGTATCAAGTGTTCAACATAAACAAATATCAAATAGCAAAAGTGGCATAGATAGCGTCCCTGGATTTGAGGACTCACCAAAGCTTATCTTCCGAAGTACCAAACTAGCCATGTGGAGGATAATCGAGAGGTGCTCTAGTACCTACATGGTATTATCATGTAGGCATAGGGTATGCATTCGTACATTTGAATGTACTAAGTATGTAGGATGCAATGCAATAAGACATAAGCCAATATAGACAAAATGCATGATCATAAGCAATGTATAAGTATAATATCAATATGACATGCATGATCAATGCTTGAAGTAAAACATGCTTATAAATCATATAACTTGTATAGTACATATCATATATGGGAAGATACCATAATCAACATAGACCAAGAAAACTACTACTTGAATTCAAGGCATGTCACTCCTGTGTAAGGTGATTGAGGTACTCACTCCTCAACAAGGTGATTGGGCATGTCACCCCCAAACAAGGTGATTGAGGTACTCACCTCTTAATTAGGTTATTGGACATGTCACCCCCAAATAAAGTGATTGAGGTATGTCACCCCTCAACATGGCGATCGGGCATGTCACCCCCCAACAAGGTGATTGAGACATGTCACCCCCTCAACAAGGTAAATGGGCATGTCATCCCTTAATAAGGTGTGGTCTACTTGCAACATCATAGATACTTTTCATGAATTCAATGCATACAGACAAGCCCTTACTCATCATAAAGTCACTTGATTTATATCCCATGTTATCATCAATAACTTGAGAATATTTGTCAAAACATTTTATCAAACACTTGGTGGGTGCATAATGCTTGTTCAAAATCATGCAATTCAAGAGTGAAATAATATGAGAAAACTCAATGTAAATCAACCCACCAACATATACTAAAACCTTTATGTAATGTACTTTGAAATCCATTATCAAATCTCATAATATATCATAGTTTTACTGCTCAAAACATGCATAGTCTCAATAAACAAAATCAATTCATAGTATAAGCTTGAAATAAATAGACATGCATAATCAATCAACATTTCATAAAATTCCAATATAATTTATAATCATAATCCATAATAAGAGATACCTATAGATGATACAACTTGAAAATATGCAATCTTCATAAAAAGTAAGATTAGGCTCCACGGGTGAAAGGACCCAATGGATGAAATCCACATACCTTAAACTTGGGTTTTCTTGAGATGAGCCTGAAGAGAACTTAGACCTTGAAGAGAATTCTTAAGTTCCAAAGTTAAGCTTGAAACCCTTGAAATTTGAATAAAATATTTGGTTAAGTCTTGGAGAGGTTTTTGAGAGGGTCTTGAGTGAAATAGAGTTGCAAAATGGCTAATTATGGGTGTTTTCATGCATAAGTGGCATGGGGCTATGACCCTAATGCCCTTAGCTAACACTGGAAAAATTAAGGGAAAATCAACACTATTTTGCGTTTGGTTTGAGACAAGGATCCAATGCGAAGGCCAAATAAATATTAATCTGTGCCCCGGCGCATCGTGGCCAGGGCGCATATGCTCTCTGAAAATCATAAATTAGTGAAATTTATTTTTTGCTAAAATCCTTTAAAATCTAGGTTATACCCATTCCCCACTCAATGTTTCCCCCTAATCAAGAATATGAAGTCGGATTTTTAATATTACACATGTATTTTGAGATATATAGAAATTACGATTATGGACATTTCCGAAGCACAAAATCTAGGGCGTTTCAATATCTTCCCCTTGGGAATATTTGTCCCCAAATGTCAGAGAAACATGCATAAAGAAAGTAATCATGAAGAGTTCAGCCCGACCGGAATGCAACAAATGCATTTAAACATCATTTTTAAAAAATCTCAACATGAGTGTCAAATATCACCATAAACTTGTTATCATGAACATGAACGCATGCAAAATGGCATAGGGGATGAAATTTAAGACTTAAACCATATAGGGGACTTAAATTAGTACCTTTGTCTTGAGTAGAGTGGAAGAGATATGGATATCACTTTCTTATGTCCTCCTTGGCTTCCCATGTGGCACTTTTAACTTGCTGGTTCCTCCAAAGGACTTTGACAGAAGCTACATCTTTATTTTTCAACCTCTTCACTTGTCTGTCCAAAATCTCCACTGGGACCTCCTCATAAGTCAAATTATCTTCTAAAACACTTACAACATCCAAGGGCACTCTAGCACTTGGGCCGCCCACACACTTTTTCAACATGGGCCCATGGAAAGACTGGATGAACCATATTCAGTTCCATAGGAAACTCCAATTCATAAGCAATCTTACCCACTCTTCTCAAGACTCTATAAGGACCCATAAACCTTAGTTCAATTTACCCTTTTTGCCAAATCGAACCACATCCTTCATAGATGAGACATTCAAGTAAACTCAATCACCAATCTTAATTTCAAGATCTCTTCTCCTCATATTAGAGTAGGACATTTGTCTACTATGGGCTATTTTCAATATCTCCCTTATCAACCTCACCTTCTTGAAGGCTTCCATGACCAAATTCGGGCTAGCAAATCCATTTTTCCTACTTCAAATTGCCGAACCAAGGATCTACAATGCATACCATAAAGAGCTTCAAAGGGAGCCATACCAATGCTTGAGTAGGAGCTATTGTTGTAAGCAATTTCATTAAGTGAAAGATGTTCATCCACACTACCCTTAAACTCCAAAAAACAATCTAAGCATATCCTTAATAGTTTGGATAGTCCTCTCAGCCTGACCATCCGTTTGAGGATGAAAACCCATGCTAACCTTAACCTTTGTACCAAGACCTCTATGGAAGGACCTACAAAAGTGAGAGGTGAATTGAGTACCATGATTTGAAATGATAGATTAGGGCACCCCATGCAATCTAACCAACTTATGTATATACATCTTGGCATAATCTTTGGCACAATAAGTGGTTTTGACTGGTAAGAAGTGAGCCAACTTTGTCATTCTATCCACACCAATTCAAATAGAGTCAAAATGTTTCCTAGTCTTAGACAACCCAACCACAAAATCCTTGTTGATCTCCTCCCACTTCCAAGTAGGAATCTCCATCTCCTGGGCTAGGCCACCCGACCTTTGATATTTGTCTTTGACTTATTAGCAATTGTGACATTCAGATATGAACTTGGCAATGTCCCTATTCATACCACCCCACCAATACACCTCTATCAAGTCTTTATATATCTTTGTAGAACTGGGGTGAATGGAATAGGATAAATAATGGGTCACCTTCAAGATCAATTCTTTCAAGTCATCTGCAGTTGGCACACCCAATCTATCATGTTACCTAAGGGAACCATCTTCCCCTAGGGATAAAACCTCTACTTTACCATCTTTCACTAAGGCCTTCAAATCTAGCAAGGCAGGGTCAAGATCTTGTTTTACCTTCACCTCCTCAATCAAGGATGATTTAGAACTATCAAGAACCATTACACTACCATTACAAAATTTATCTAATCTAACCCCCAATCTTGTCAACCGGTGAACTTATCTTGCCTCCGTGATAGCTCCACGCCGTGGACCAGACGTGGACCTATGTGTTTTATTGCCAGTGATTTATATCTCGACCAAGGCTTTTGGGTCTTGGGCCCAAGTTATCTCATGCATGAAAATACCTATACTTAACCATATTTCGCCCTCATATCATTCAAGACATTTCCCAATACTCACCTAAACACTTAGACTCATATTTCTCTCCAAAATCAAGTCCCAATACTCATCCAGATCTTAAGTTTCTCATCCAAGCTTCAAGTCTCCATCTCCAATCTTCTTCAAGGATTCTCCAAAAGCTAAGGTATGTGGTTTCTTTTATAAGCGCCTTTCACCAATGATACTCAAGCTCTCTTTTACCTAAAATTTCATGATTTAATATTAATTTACTCATGAGTCTTATATATTATGAATTTCACTATATACAATGTTGGGGTTTTATGAAATTATGGTTGTTTTAGCATTTTTTGAGCTATGAATCTAAAGTCTATTGTGAGATTTGATGAAGGATTTTGATGTATATTGCTGGAGGGTGTTACCAAGTATCTATTGATGGTTTAATATTAAATTGTGTAGCATGACTCCACTCTTGAAATGCATGATTTTACACTAGCACTACACAGCCACCAAGTGTTTAATAAAATATCGGGGTAATTATTTCTTAAGGAATTGAAGGTCTAATGCATGTCTTATGAGTTGAATGAGTATATGATGATGAGAGGAATATATGTATATGATATTATCTCTACAGTATGGGGAAATAACCAAGTCTCACTCGGGAGGTTGTAGGCCCGAGTAACCTTGTTGAGGGGTTTGTACTTTGATTGTCTCACTCGAGAGGTTGTAGGCCCATACAACCATGTCGAGGGGGTTGTACCTTGATAAACTTGTTGGGGGATTCGTACCTCATCAATCGCTTTGGAGGTTTGTACCTCATCAACCACCTGAAGGGGTTTGTACCTCATGTGACTCTCCAACGAGGTGCTAGGCCTTGGATATTCAGTAAAGTAGTCTCTCCTTACACATGGATCATGTGCTATATATGCACGATTTACTTTAAGCATAATTCATACATGCCATATTGCTATATGCTTATTTATTGCCTATGTTATGCATTTTGATTATGTTGCTTATCACTTGTTGCATTGCATCCTACATGCTTAGTATATTCAAATGTACTAACACATACTTTATGCCTACATGATGTCACCATGTAGGAACCAGAGCCCCACTTAATCATCTCCATCCACGTGGGTAGCATGATTTCGCTCAAGCTTGTTGGTGAGTCCTCCATTACGGGGACATTGCTTATTGTCTCATGCTATGTTCTAAGACTATCTTTCTTTTATGTAAATATTGACTATGAGGGTGTACTCGGTTGCTTGTCTTAGCCCTCGCTCTTATCTATGTACTAGAGGTGTTGTTGGATATGTTATGTGTAATATTATAAGCTTTGACTCTCCCTTGACACTACAATAATAAAGACTTTTAATGACCATTTCTTAATGAAGGAAAGTAAATCCGATCGTTATAAATACACTTATAGTAACAAAAGTTTTTTCCAATTGTTATAAATATACTTATAGCGATCAGTATATTTTAGGTCGTTACAAATATACTTATAGCAACCAATTTTTTTTTCGGTCATTATAAATACACGTGTAGTGACCAATTTATTTCGATTATTAAAGACAAATTTTAATCCAATATTAATGAGGGATAAGTTTGATCATTAAAAACATAATATTCCATCATTAAAAATATATTTTTAATTAATATGAGTGCAAAGATATTAGATCGAATCATGTTATAAGTATAACAAGTGGCATTTTATCGATCATTTCATCATTCTGATAAGAATCTTCCATCTTTTATAATTTTGGTTATTTCATAATAACAAAAGTTTAATAAAAGGAATAAAATATTAATGTATTATCTTCTAATAACTCTATCCATCATTCGTATAATAGTCAATCATATAAAATTTTAAAATATTGTAAAAACGTTTAGTTAACAATCTTTTTGGCATAATTTTTTGTAACTTAAATGTTTTCTTGATATAGTTTCTATATATGTTTTTATTTTGAGAGACGATTTATTCATCTTTACTTGACCTTTTTAAAGATGCAAGATGAAGTAGGTCAAAACAAAAAATTACTATGAAATAAAAAATTTAAAATAGAAGTAATAATATTAAATAATAATTATGAGCTTATGAAATTATTGTAAGGTAGAAAAATCATATAAATTTGGTAGTAAGTAATTTTCTCAAGAAGATAGATGTTTCTCCACTTGCAAATTACCTCTATCAATAGATTTAAGAATCAGTATTCAATAATAATATTTTTTTTAATAAAAAATATATATTGTGTCGACTTTGTTTTCCTTATTGGTTATGAAATTAATAGGTGTATACAAAAAAAATCGTTCATTTGAGTTAGAAAAGTATAAAGCAAAATTTTACAAACAGATAATTCAAAAAGCTTTACATGACATATAATCAACTACTAAATTAATTAAGAGACCATGATTTTTTTTATCATTTAAACTTTAAGATGATATAATTGATTTGTATCTCATAATATTTTAATAATATTAAATTACTTATATTATGTGAATACTATTAATATAAAAACTGAAACTAAAAGAAGTTGGGGGGGGGGGGTTATTCATGAATCAATATGCAAAAAGTCAATAACTTAAGATGCAAAACACAAAACAAATAACTTTATGCCTAGAATTAGAACGCTCAACTTTCTTTTTATTTGATTGTGAGAATAGAAACAAACTTTATATTTTATTGTAGTTAATCTTTGGTTGTACGAAAAAGAAAAAAGAAGATAATAGTTATTAGGAGTGTTATTAATAACCTTACATGAAGTTTTTATACTTGTCTTTTTATAGATTATGCAGTTTGAAGAACTCATTCTTTGAGAAAGTGTAAAGAAATATAAGCAACAAAAATTTTTGGAAGCATAGAAGGAATGAATTTCATATTTAAGAAAAGATATTCTAGTTTTTCTTTTACTAAGAGTTAAAAATATAATATCATATTATTTGTGTGTCTATATTTTGTAATGTTACCTAATATCATTCTTTATAGTTATTATGAAATTTAGTATGAATATAATCAATTTGTATATTTTTATATTATTTGTGTGTGTGTATATGCACTTTTGCTGATCTAATTTGTGGTCATAATTAAGGTTTTAATAAGTAGAACTGAAGGGAGCTTTGGAATAATTGGTAAAGTTGTTGTCATGTGACCAGAAGATCACAAGTTTAAACATTGGTAACATCATCTGGCAGAAATGCAAGGTAAGTCTATCTACAAAAGATCCTTGTGGTTGGGCCCTTCCCTGAAAGTGCACCTAGCTTGCCTATTTTTTTAATAATTAGAATATCAATTAGCAAAGAAAAAATTTAGTTACTAAAAAGAGGTATAAAGACTGAATTTTTGTTGTTGTTAAAGCTTTTTTTAATGACCAATTTAATCAGGTCGTTAAACTTTTAACGACAGATGACAGCTGGATTTTTTACCGATCTTTATTGAGTAATAACGACTGAATTTACAGTTTTAGAGATGAAATTTTTTCTCGTTAAAGACCTACTTTCTTGTAGTGTGACTCTTGTTGTTATGATAAGAATGATGTTCCTTAGCCCCCGGATATCGCTATTTCTATCTTTTTTTGCTACTTTATTGCTTTCACGACCAAGAATGTGTAATGATGTGCTAAGAGGCTTGCTCGGGGTCCCTTCGAGTTTCCCTTGCGTAGTGTCACGTCTAAGCCCGAGGCTTGAGTTGCGACAAACTTTGTATCATAGAACTAGGTTGTTAGGTCCTCGACATCCAACACACCGCGTTGATTAGAGTCTTGTTCATGGTTGTATTGTGCACCATAACTATGAGCTCTAACTATGAGGTGTTTAGGAAATATTTCTCTTTTTCTTACTCTATGTCATGCTATAGGAGTTGAGCCAAGATTTTTCCCCTAATGATTGTCCTTTGATATGCTAGATCATGCCTAACACAAGAGAAAGAAGAAGCCACACACCCGAGGAACAATCGGCTCATGGTGACCTTCGGGATGCTCTCACTTTGCTTGTACAAGTCGTGGCTAACCAAGCCAACAAAGGGGCTCAATTCCCTCATTCTCCTGTACCGATATCTCTAGTGAGAGATTAATGAGGATGAATCGCCCGAAATTTTATGGGTCAAAGGTGGATGCAGACCCTCAAGAGTTCATTGATAAGGTTTATAAGATTTTGGCTATCATGGGTGTTAGGTCGGAAGATAAGGCGGAGTTGGTGGCTTACTAACTAAAGGGGGCAGCATAAATTTGGTACACTAAATAAAAGGAGGATAAGGGGAACAATATTGTGGTTTTATGGGAGGAGTTTAAGGCGGCTATTCTTAATCGATTCTTCCCTCTTGAACTTAGTAAAGCTAAATTGGTGGAGTTTATGAACTTGAAACAAGGATCTATGAGTATGAGGGAGTATGCCCTCAAGTTTAACCAACTTTTAGAATATGCTCCACGCTTGTTGGCCGACTCAAGCTCTAGAATGAATACATTAATGATGGGTGTTTCCCACTTGGTGAATGAGGAGTGTCGGTAAGCTATGTTGATTAGTGACATGGACTTGTCCTATTTGATGACCTATGCTGAATAAATGGAGGAGGAGAAATTGAGAAAGGGAAGGCGTCATGAGGCAAAGAGTGCCCATTTTGAGGGAAAGTTCCAAAGTCGAAAGGATGGCTGATTGCATGAAGGCCAAGGGTCTTCTCATAAGAGGGTTGTCAATGACTTTCTAAGAGCCCAAGGTGTTGGAGGTGTGGTTACTAATGGTGGATGTTCAAAATGTGGTAGGGGCCATAGTGGCCCATTCTTGAGGGATACCAATGCTTGCTATGGTTGTGGGAAAGTTGGGCATAAGGTGATGGATTGCCCTCGAAATCGCAACAAGGGTAAGGAGGTTCATCCACAAGGTGCTAATACAACCCCTTTAGGGGAGAGGTGGTCAACAAGGTGGTTCCCCAAGGCACAATCAATTTTATACTTTGCATGGGAGGCAAGGGGTTGAGGAGGTTCCCCGTGTCATCACCGGTATGTTAAAAGTCTTTGATATTGATATGTATAAATTGATTGATTTGGGTTCCATTTTTTCTTTTATTACCCCTTTTGTTGCCAAAAAGTTCTATGTTGAGCCCGATTTGTTGTATGATCATATGAGGTATCTATTCCTATTGATGCATCTATAGTTGCTAGGAAGGTCTATAGAAATTGTCCTGTTTGCATCTTCCAAAAAATATTACCTTGTAATCTTGTTCAGTTGGATATGGTTGATTTTGACGTCATTCTTGGGATGGATTGGTTGCGTGTATACTATGCCTCTATTGATTGTAGAACTCATAGGTTCAAGTTCCAATTCCTAAATGAACCCATTCTTGAGTGGGACAGTCATGATGTGGTGGTCAAGGATAGGTTCATCTCTTGCATTAAAGTACGTAAGTTGATCTCTAAGGGGTGCCTCTATCATCTTGTAAGGGTTAGGGATGTAGATTCCAAGGTCTTTCCCATAGAGTCGGTTCCAGTTGTAATTAAGTTCCTTGATGTCTTTCCAAATGACCTTCCCAATGTTCCTCCTAAAAGAGAAATAGATTTTGGTATAGACCTCCTCCCTGATACTCAACCCATTTCTATTCCTCCTTACTGTACCTTGGATTCCAAGTAATGTTGCTTAGTCTATGATGGATATGGTCTCTTCTTGCACATATAATGTATATGTTCAAGCTATATGTTTTACATACATGTTTTACTTTAAGCATTGATCATGCATGCGATATTGTTATCATACTTGTCCATTGCTTATGCCTATGCATTTTGACTATGTTGCCTTTCTCCTGTTACATTGCATCCTATATACTTAGTACATTCAAACATACTAACGCATACTCTATACCTATATGATATTACCATTTAGGAATCAGAGTTCCTCATAGTCATCCTCCACGTGGCTAGTTTTGACATGTTGAAGATAAGCTTTTGGTGAGTCCTCAAGTTCGGGAGCACTGACTCTATACTCTTACTTTTGTTAGTTCTTTATGTTGAACTTTGATACTATAAAGGTGAGCTCGAAAAGTGTCATGACCCCCGCCAATCTATGTTAGAGGTGTTATTGGAATAATTGATGTAATTATGGTATGTCTTTACTCTCAAAAGTTTTATAGTTATCAAAGGCTTCCCTTAGTCCCTTTATCCTTATTTGAATCTATTGTTATCATTGTTTTGCTTTTCCGAGGATGTGTGATTGATATCATAGGAGACTTGTTTGGGCTACATTTGGGTTGCTCGTTTATCGTGTCATGTCTAGGCCTTAGTCTTGGGTCTTGAAAAACTTGATATGAGAGCACTAGGTTGTTAATGGTCCTTCGAATCCTACAAGATCACATAGATTAGAGTATTATTCATGGTTGTGAAGCGCGCCACAACTATGAATGGGATGCTATGAGGCATTTTAAAAAATGTTTCACTTCTTCATGGTCTATATCATGCTTTAGTTGTAAGGTTAGGAATTTTTATCATAATGAATGCTGTTTGATCTTCTAGATCATGTCCGTACCCACGAAATAACTACCCTTCTCCACTCCTCAAGATCCTCAAGGTGGAGTGGCTATCGAATTGAGTTTTGTAATTCCATTACTATGTTAGCCCATGCAATGACCAACCAATTGAATCAAGGGGACCAAGCTCTTAATGCTCATAATTCACCTGAAGAGTGAGGGATTTTACTAGGATGAACCCTCCAGAGTTCCATGGGTCTAAAGTATAGCAAGATCCCTAAGAGTTCATTGATGAGGTGTATAAGGTGCTATCTATTATGCGGTGAATTCGAAGGAGAAGGCAAAACTAGCGGCCTATCAACTAAAGGGTGTGGCTCAAAATTGGTTTGTGCAGTGAAAGATGGAGAGGGCAAATCAAGATGCCTTTCCTTGGGAAGAGTTCAAGGCCACCTTCCATAACCATTCTTTCCTATAGATCTAAGGGAGGCCAAAATGATGGAACTTATGAACCTGAACCAAGGTTCCAGGAGTGTGAGGGAGTATGCCCACAAGTTCAACCAACTCTCCAATTATGCACCCCAATTGGCTGCCGAGCCATGGTCTAGGATGAACAAATTTGTGTCAGGTGTGTTCGACTTAGTCAATTAGGAGTGTCAAACTGCCATGTTGGTAAGTGATATGGATTCGTCCAGCCTCATGACTTATGCCAAACAACTTAAGGAGGAGAAATTTAGAAAGAGTAGAAGTAGTGAATCTAAAAGGGCTCGATTCGATGATGGCTTTCAAGGTAAAGAGTTCTCTAATACTCCAAACAAAAGGTTGTTTATTGAAGAGGCGTATACCCTACTGGTGAGTCTATTGTTGCTAGAAAAGTCTATAGGGGTTGTCCCATGTCTTTATTACATAAAGTCTTATCTTTTAATTTTGAACATGGCATGGTGAGTTTGGAAGTCTTGGGGTGATTTGGTTACATGAATATCATGCTTCTAATATTTGTAGATCTCATAAGGTTATGACATGATGGTTAAAGATAGATGACCTGTTTAGTCAAGGAGCTAATCATTTTTCTAAGATTGATATTCGGTCCTGTTTTTTGTCCCCAAGTGAGGGTGAGGGAGGGTGATATCCCTAGATGTATTTTTGGATTAGGAGTGAGCATTTTGAGTCATGGTGGAGTGATTTGGTTGACTAATGCAATAACTATGTTTATGGATCTTATGATTAGGATCTTTAAACCCTACCTTGTTATGTGTGTGGTAGTTTTGTGGATGGCATATTGATTTATTTTCGAAATAAATAAGGGTTTGTGAGTTATTTAAGAGTGATGGTGCAAATCTTGAGGGTTGAGAGGTTGTTTGCTAAATATGATATGTGCAAAACATGGATAACAAGAAGGTGGTTAGAGAAGTGTACTGGCTAGCTAGGTTGGGAATGAGGTTGGATGAATTTGAGAAGGGTAGTGTAGTGGTTTTGATGGTTTTGAATCTTCTTTTGTTGAAGAGGTCGAGTTGAAACAAGATCTTGATTCTGCCTTGCTAGAGTTGAATGTTTTGGTAGAGGATGGTGAAGTGGAAGTTTTCTCCTAAGTGGGAGATAGTGTTCTTAGGTACTAAGGTAGGCTATATGTGTTTATGTTGATGATTGGGTTCCTTGAAAGTCTCACCCATGAAATGTTATAGTCCGATTTGGAAAGAAGGGTAAATTGAGCCTAATGGTTGCAGGTCTTTATAGAGTGTTGAGGAGGATTTGGTAAGGTAGCCTATGAGTGGGAGTTTCCCTATGATATGAATATGGTTCATTTGGTTCTTTATGTATCTATGTTAAGGAAATATGTTGGTGACCCAAGTGCTATAGAACCTTTTGAGATTGTGGTTGTTGTGGAGGATGATTTGATCTATGGGGAGGTCCTAGTGGAAATGTTGTGTGGACATGTGAGAAGGTTGAGGAACAAAGGTGTAGCATCCATTGAGGTTCTTTGGAGATGTGAATGAGTTGACAGTGCTATTTGGGGAGCCAGAGCGGGAGGGAAGAAGCAATATTAGTACCTCTTTCATTCTATTCAAGCTTAAGATAGCAAAACCAATCCCTTTTCTATGATTTCAAGTCTTTAGTTTTAGCCTTTATGTCATTTGCATGCATTCATGTTTATGTTGACAAGTTATGGTGATTTTGACATTTGCATTGAGGTTTTTAAAAATGATGTTTAAATACATTTCTTGCATCCATGTCGGCTGAAATCTCCTTGATTACTTCTCTTATGTACATTTCTTTGACATTCGAGGATGAATATTCCCTGAGGGAGATATTGAAACGCTCCAAAAATGCACCTTGGAAATGCCCATAGTCGTAATTTCTATATATCTTAAAATCCCTGCAAGTTATCGATAATCTGACATCATATTCGTGATCAAGGGGTAAAATTGAGTGGGGAATGGGTATAACCCTAATTTTAGAGCAACTATAGTAAAATCTCATTTTCCAAAATTTATAAAAAATAGTGAGTATCCATGCCCTAGCCGCAACGCGCTAGGGGTGCAGATCAGTGTATTGTATTACCAATTTTTCTTATTTTGGCCTAAGGCTTTGGGATCTTGGGCCCATGCCCTCCTATGTGTAGAAACACCTATACTTAGTTATTTTTCAACCCATATCACTGAAGACATTCCATAAAACCCTCTCTAACACTTAGACAAATATTTTGCAAATTCAAGTGTCCCAAACTTAATTCCAGACCTCAACAACTTCATTCAAGCTTCAAGTTCTTATTCAAATCTTTATCATTGAAATTTCGAAGTTTGAGGTATATGGGTTTCAACCATTGGGTCCTTTCGCCCATAGTGCCCAACCTTCCTTTTCATCTAAATTGCATGTTTTCAAGTTGAATTATCTATGGGTAGCTCTTATTAAGAATTTGATTATAAACTATGTTGGGGTTTCATAAAGTATTGGTTGTTCTAGCATATTTTGAGCTATGAATCTTTGATCTATTATGAGATTTGATGAGGGTTTTCAATGTATCTTGCGTGAGAGTGTTACCAAGTGTTAGTGGGTTGATTTACATTTAGTTATCTCACATGATTTCACTCTTGAATTGCATGATTTTGAACTAGCATTATATAACCATCAAGTGTTTGATAAAATGCCTTGTTAAGGATTCTTGAGTTATCGATAATCTATTGCATGGCTTATGAGTCAAATGACTTTATAATGATGAAAAGAATGTATATATGTGTAGGATTCATGAAAACTATCTATGATGTTGCAAGTAGTCAATCACCTTATTGAGAAGGTGACTTTACTCAATCACCTTATTGAGAGGATGACTTGTCTCAGTCACCTTGTTAAGCAGGTGAATGCCTCAATCACCTTATGGAGGGGGTAATCTGCCTCAATCACCTTTTTAAGGGGGTGACATACCTTAATAACTTTGTTAAGGGGTTACATGCCTCAATCACCTTACAAAGCTGTGACATGCATTGGATTCCAAGTAATAGGATGCTTGGTCTATGATGGATATGGTCTCTTACTACATATGTAATCGATATGTTCAAGCTATATGTTGTACAAGTATGTTTTACTTCAAGCATTGATCATGCATGCCATATTGTTATAATACTTATCTTTTGCTTATGCCTATGTATTTTGATTATGTTACCTATCTTTTTTTGTATTGCATCCTACTTACTTAGTACATTAAAATGTACTAATGCATACTCTATGCCTACATGATGTTACCATGTAGGAACTGGAGCTGCTCACAATCATCCTCCATGTAGCTAGTATTGATATCTTGAAGATAAGCTTTTGGTGAGTCCTGATGTTTGAGGACACTAGCTTTGCACTCTTACTTTTGTTATCTCTTTATGTTGAACTTTGATATGATAAGGATGAGCCCAGAAAGTGTCTTAGCCCGCACCCAATTAATGCTAGAGGTGTTGTTGGAAAAGTTGATGTAATTATGCTACAATCTTGACTCTTGAATGTTTTATGGTTATCAAAGATTTCCCTTAATCTCTTTATCCACATTTAAATCCCTTGTTGTGTTGTTTTGCTTTCACGATCGAAGATGTGTGATTGATATGCTAGGAGGCTTGTTTGTGGTTCCTTCAGGTTCTCCATTTTCCATGTCATGTCTAGGCCCTAGGCTTGGGTCATGAAATTAATAACTTATAAGGACGTGATAACGTGGAATGAGTAGCTCATTCAGATACTTGACCCCTACATGGGTATATACCTTATACTAGAGGGTAGAAATCAATACAAGGACTTGACCTCTTCTAGTAGGTATTGTATTTCAGATAAGGGTAGAAACTTGTAACATGCTTGACCTCAACTAGTGATCTTAGCTTGAATATGAGGGTACAATAGTAGTCATGCTTGACCCCTCAAATAGAGATAAATTGCTCACAAAAGGGTAGGATTATAGAATGAGGCTCTACTTGTCACTTGTTAACCATAGAAACCTTTCATGAGTTCATGTCATGAACCAAGCCTAGGACCTAGACGTGACAGGGTGCAACAAGAACCCGAAGGGACCCCAAGCAAGTCTCATAAAGCATCATTACACATCCTTAGTCAGGAAAGAAGTAAATCAAGAATCAAAGATAAAAGAATGGGGAAAATAAGGATAAGGGAAGAGCTTGCATAATATCATAGTCAAAAGACAAGAGTTGAACTCATATCATAGATACTTAACATGTCCAACAAACAACTCTAATACATAGATAAGAGAGGGGGCCAAGATAAAATAATTGAGCTCACCCTTAAATTCAAAATAAATAATAAAGATGAATATCCCAATACATAATATAAGAAACATAGACTAGGTCCCCGAAGTGGAGGACTCACAACCTAGCTTGAATAACATTGAACTAGCCACGTGAAAGAGGATGATCAACTTGGTCACCGGTTCCTACATGATGACATTATGGAGGCACACAGTATGCGTTAGTATGTTTGAATTACTAAGTATGTTGGATGCAGTGCAACAATAAATAGGCATCATAAGTAAATGGCATAATATACATTATGACATGTATGATCAATGCTTAAGTAAAACATGCTTAAGTAACTCATGATCATATAGGATGTCATATGTGTAGAAAAAACCAAGTTAGTTATTCAAGTTATAAACCCCTTGGTGGTTGTATGCATAAACTGCTCATATGGTTGATGATGATCACACCTTATCAACATAGTGACGAAGAATAAACCCCTCACATAGTTGATGAGTACAAACCCTAATGTGGTTACCTAGGCTCTTGTCCTCCCGGATCAGGTATGGTGTAATGCAACACTTTATATAGAGTATATCATATACATAAGCCCATTTCATCATCATTTAGTCATTCATATCATATCTCATGCTTTAGACCTTTAACTACTCAAGAAACCATATCCATACATTTTATCAAACACTTAGAGGGTATGAAATAGTAGTATAAAATCATGTAATTTAGAGATGAAATAATGCAATAAAATACATTGTAAAACCATCAATATACACCTTGCAACATCCTCAAGACATATACATCAAAAACCCTCATCAAATCTTATAATAGATCGAAGATTTATAGCTCAAAACATAGCAAAACAGTAACAACTTTATATAGATTTAACATAGCGTGCAGTGAATTTCATAATAATCAAGACCCATTTATAAATCAACTTTAAATCATGCAATTTATGTAAAAGGAGGTTTGGTTATCATGGGGAGGAAGGAACCTATAAAAGAAACCCACAGACCTTAGCTTGGATATGAACTTGGTGAAGATTGGAGATGGAGACTTGAAGCTTGAAGAAGAACCTTGTAGGAGAACCTTAACTTGGGAGGAGGGTTTGGGACTTGAGTTTGGGGAGTGAAAATATGGCTTAAGTATTTGAGTGAGTGTTGGGGAATGTTTAGGATGATATCAGGGTGAAATAAAGTTAGGTATAGGTCAAAACACGTTTGGAAACACTTAGGCCTAAGACTTAAGTCTTGGACCAAAGCTGAAAAAAAGTATCCAAAATAACATAAGGGCACGTCGTAGAGGCGATGCGAAAACACCACTAGAATTTGCGTTCTTGAAATTTTGTAATTGCTAAATCTTTGCTCTTAAATCTGGGTTCGACCCTTTTTGCCCTAATTTGGACCCCCAGAACAAGAATTTGTAGTCGGATTTTTGAAATAACGAATAGATTTTGAGATATATGAAAATTAAAATTTTGGGCATTTCGAAGCACGTTTTTGGGAACTTCTTGGGGTCTCTACAATACATCCCCCTTGGAAATATTCATCCCCGAATGTAAAAGAGATGTACAAGACAAGAATGATCATCAATAAATAAACCTCAACAAGAATGCAACATAACATGTAAAACACCATTTTCAAATTCTCAAAATAAGTGTAAAATCATAGTAACTTTACCAACTTAAACATAAATGCATATGACTAACTTAGTGGCTGAATTATGAGACATTAAATCACATAGGGGACTTAGTACCTTATACTTGATTGGAGTAGAAAAGATAAGGATATTGCTTTTTCATATCTGCTTCGGCCTCCCATGTAGCACTTTCAACTTGGTGGTTCCTCCAAAGGACCTTAAGGATGCCACCTCTTTGTTCCTCAATGTCTTTACTTACAAATCCAAGTTCTGAACTGGAACCTCCGCATAACAAGTTATCCTCTACAACACCCACAACATCAAGAAGTAGTATGGTATTAGGATCACTAGCACATTTTCTCAACATAGAGACATGGAACACCGAGTAAACCAAATTCATTTCTCTAGGCAACTTCAACTCATAAGCTACCTTGACAACCCTCTCTATCACCTCATAAAGACCAAATACATTGGAATCAACTTCCCTTTTTTATGAAAATGGACCACACCTTTCATTGGAGAAACCTCCAAATAGACCCAATCACTCACTTGGAATTCTAGGTCTTTCTTTCTTACATGGGAATAAGATTTTTCATGACTTTGGGATGTCCTAAAACTTTCCCTAATCATATTAACCTTTTCAAGAGCCTACATAACTAGATCCATCCCCAATAATGCCATCTCTCCAACCTCGAACCAACCCACCAGTTATCTACAACATCTCCCACAAAGAGCCTCAAATGGAGCCATACTGATGCTAGAGTGATAGCTATAGTTATAAGCGAATGAAATCAAAGGAAGATTGTTATCCCAACTACCTCTTAACTTCAATACACAAGCTCTAAGCATATCCTTAAGGGTTTGAATGGTTTTTTCAGTTTGGCCATCCGTTTGAGGGTAGAAGGCCATACTAAGGTGAATTTTTGTACCAAGACCCCTTTGAAAAGACCTCCAAAAGTACGAAGTGAATTGTGTACCATGATCTAATATGATGGATAAATGAACCCCACGCAACCTTACTATCTCATGGATATACAATCTTGCATACTCTTCAGCCTCATATGTAGTTTTAATCGGTAGAAATTGAGTCGATTTCGTCATACTATCAACCACTACTCAAATGGAATCAAAACCTTTTCTAATCTTGGGCAAACTAACCATAAAATCCATATTAATCACCACCCACTTCCAAGTGGGAATCTCTATGTCTTGGGTCAAGCCAACCAACCTTTAATGTTCGACTTTGACTTGTTGACAATTATGGCAACCAAAAAAAGATTTGGCAATGTCTCTCTTTATGCCTCCCCACCAATACATATCCCTCAAGTCTCTATATATTTTGGTGGAATCGAGGTGGATATAATAAGAAGAATTATGGGCCTCATCAAGAATTTTCTACCTCAAACCATCAACACAATACACACAAAACCTACCTTAGTACCTAAGAGTACCATCTTTTCCTTGGGAGAAAATCTCTACTTTGCACTCTTTCACCAAGGCCTTCGATTCAAGAAAGGAGGAGTTAAGATCTTGTTTTGCTATCACCTCTTCAACCAATGAAGACTTAGACCCATCAACAATAACCACACCATTGTCACTAACCTCTTCCACAGTAACCCCCAATCTAGCCAATCTATGCACTTCCCTAGCCATTTCCCTAGTACCACCATCAACATGAGGTAGGCTACCCGTGGATCCCCGACTCAAAGCATCCGCCACCATGTTTTACTTACCCGAATGATAATACACACTCATGTCATAATCTTTCAGAAGTTCTAACTACATTCTTTGTCTCAAATGGAGATATTTTTTAGTAAAGACACATTGGAGGCTCTTATGATCAGTGAAGACATCAACATGTACCTCATACAAGTAATGACACCAAATCTTTAATGTAAACACAATGGCAGCTAACCCTAGATCATGTGTAGCATAATTCCTTTCATGTACCTTGAGTGGTCTAGAATCATAAGCTATGACCTTACAATTTTGCATTAGCACACAACCCAAACTAACTCTAGATGTATCACAATACACAACAAGACTCTCAAGCCCAACCGGTAGTGACAATATAGGAGCGGACACATGCCTATCCTTCAATGTTTGGAAGCTCCTCTCACATTCATATGTCCACATAAACTTAACCTTCTTTTTAGTAAATTTGGTCATAGGGGAAGAAATGGAGGAGAACCCATTCACAAATCTTCTATAATAACCCACAAGACCCAAAATGCTTCTAATATCCGACGGTTACATCAATTTTCTTGATCTACTTTTATACCATCCCCCCGACACCACATGAACCAAGAATGCAACCTCTTTCAACAAAAATTCACACTTATCAGATTTAGCATACAATCTTTCATCCCTCAACCTTTGCAACACAACCCTCAAATGACACTTATGCTCCTCTCTACCATGTGAGTAGATAAAAAATATCATCAATGAAGACCACAATAAAGGAATCAAGGTAAGGTTTGAAGATCCTATTCATTAGGTCCATGAAGATAGCCGATGCATTGGTTAACCCAAAAGACATTACCACAAACTCATAATGCCCATATCTAGTCTGGAAGGCTATCTTGGGAATGTCACACTTCCTCACCCTTACTTGATGATACCCGGACCAAAGATCAATCTTAGAGAAGAAGCTAGCCCCTTGCAAATTGTCAAACAAGTCATCAATTCTTGGAGGAGGCTATATATTTTTTATAGTGACCCTATTGAGTTACTGGTAGTTAGTACATATTCTAAGTGACCCATCCTTCATTTTCACAAACAACACCAGAGCACCGTAAGGTGACTGACTAGGTCTAATAAACTTGTTTTACAACAACTCTTTCAATTGGTCTTTTAACCCCTTCAAACCCACTAGGGCCATACAATAAGGGGGAATGGAGATAGGTTAAGTATCGGGAAGGAGATATATACCAAAATGTATCTCCCTTTTGAGATGGAGACCGGAAAGGTCATTTGGGAAGACATCAACAAGCTCGTTTACAATGCAAACTAACTCAATAGAAGGGACTTTGGACTACACATCCTTAACCTTCACAAGATGATACAAACACCCCCTAGAAATCAACTTATGGGCTTTAATGCATGAAGCGAATCTACCCTTAACCACTACATCTTGACTTTCCCACTCAAGGACAGGTTCATTAGGAAATTAAAAATTGACCCTATGGGTTCTATAATTAATAGAAGCATAGTAGTCATGCAACCAATCTATCCCAAGAATGACATCAAAGTTTACCATGTCTAATTCAACAAGATCACAAGGCAACAACTTATGCAAAACATAAATAGGACAACTTCTATAAACTTACCTAGCAGCAATAGAGGTACAAATAGGAGTAGACAATTCATTTGACTCATGCAATAATTTAGGTACAACATGAAATTTTTTAGCAACAAAAGGGGTATCAAAGGAAAGAGTGGCACCCAGATCAATGAAAGCATACACATCAAGGTCAAAGATTTTTAACATATTGGTAACAACATCAGGGACCTCACCAACCCTTTGCCTTCCATGTAGAGCATAAAATCGATTATGCCTCGGGGCACCACCTTGAGGACAACCTCTTTCCAATGGGACTGTATTAACACCTTGGACCTTGTCATAATTTCTTGGATAATCTAACTTATTGTGACCAAGCTCTCCACATTCATAACATGTATTAGAACCCTTCAAACATGGGCCTCTATGGATCTTTCCACATTTAGGGCACACATCAATAGGAGCCATTCCACCATTACCTTGAGGCCTGGGGAAGTCATTAATAAACCCCCTATTAGTAGCATGAAGAGGCCTTTGGCATTGATAAAATTTAGCACCCTTTAGGAATTTACCCTCAAATCGGGCCCTCTTGGCCTTATACCCCCTTTTGTTTCTCAATTTCTTCGCCTTCATTTTCTCGGCATAGGTCATCAACCAGACAAGTCCATGTCACTAACTAGCATAGCGGATCGAGATTCTTCATTTACCAAGTTGGAGACCCCATTATGAACTTATTCATCCTAGATCAAGGACCGGCCACCATATGGGGAGCATATTTTAAAAGTTAATTAAACTTAAGGGCATATTCCCTCACACTCATAGCACCTTGTTTGAAGTTCATAAACTATACCAACTTTGGTTTCTTAAGCTCAATAGAGATAAACCAATTAAGGAAGGCCAATTTGAACTCCTCCCAAAGCACCATATTAGCAACCCTCTTCTTACTCTTCCATTAATCATATCATATTGAAATTACCCTCTTGAGTTGGTATGCCGCCAACTCCACCTTTTCATTCGACCCAACACCCATGATATTCAAGATTTTATAGACCCCATCAATGAACTCTTGTGTATCTGCGTCCACCTTTGACCCATGGAAAGCTAAAGGATTCATCCTCATAAAGTCTCTTATCCTAACTCTCGAGGTAGTAGCATTAGGGGCTTGGGCCCTTGTTGGACTTGGTTGGACTAATGCTTGGGCCCTTGTTGGTTCGTTGGCCACCACTTGGGCAAGCATAGTAAGAGAATCCCGGAGCTCACCATAGGTAGGTTGCTCCTCGGGAATTTGGGCCCATCTTCCTCTAGTGTTTTTCTATAGAGTTATGGTAAGTTTTACCATAATCAAAATGCATAATATTAAGCAATAGGCATCATATACAATATGACATATATGATCAATGTTTAAGTAAAACATGCTTAAGTAACTCCTGCTCATATAGGATATCATATGTGTAGAAAAGACCAGGCTAGCTATTCAAGGTAGAAACCCCTTGGCGGTTGTATGCTAGAAAACTCTCACAATGTTGATGATAATCACACCTTATCAACATGGTGACGAAGTATAAACCTCTCACATGGTTGATAAGTATAAAACCCCAACATGATTACCTAGGCTCTTGCCCCCTCGCATCGTGTATAGTCTAATTCAATACTTTATATAGAGTATATCATATAGATAAGCTCATTTCATCATCATTTATTCATTCATATCATATCTCATGCTTTGGACGTTCAACATACTTAAGAAATCACATCTGGACATTTTATCAAACACTTAGAAGGTGTGAAATGGTAGTATACAACCATGAAATATTGAGATGAAATCATGCAAGAAAATCCAGTGTAAAACCATCAATCAACACCTTACAACACCATCAAGACATATAAATCAAAACCGCTCATCAAATCATACAATGGATCTAAGATTTATAGCTCAAAACATCGCAAAACAGTCACAACTTTACATAGCTTTAACATAGTGTGTAGTGAATTTCATAATCATCAAGACCAATTTGTAAATCAACTTTAAATCATACATTTTATATAAAAGGAGGGTTGGGTATCATGGGAGAAAGGAACACATAAAAAAATCCACATACCTTAGCTTGGATATGAACTTGGTGAAGATTGGAGATGGAGACTTGAAGCTTGAAGAAGAACCTTAAAGGAGAACCTTAGCTTGGGACGAGTGTTTGGGACTTGTGTTTGGGGAGTGAAAATATGCCTAAGTGTTTGAGTAAGTATTGAAAAATATTTAGGGTGATATGAGGGCAAAATATGACTAAGTATAGGTAAAAATACATATGGGAATTTTAGGCCCAAGACTTAAACTCTTGGACCGAAGCTGAAAAATAGTGTCCAAAAATAAAATAAGGTTGCATTGCGGAGGTGATGCGAAAACCTCGCTGGAATTTGCGTCCTTGAAATTTTGTAATTACTAAATCTTTGCTCTTAATAAGGGTTAGACCCTTCTCCCCCTAATTTGGTCCCCCTAAACAAGAATCCAAAGTCAGATTTTTGAAATAACAAACAAATTTTGAGATATATAAAAATTAAAATTTTGTGCATTTCGAAGCACTTTTTTGGGCACTTTTTGGTGTTGTTACAGTTCAATACATGCTTGCGAGTATTTAATTATAATGAAAGCACTCTGACTTGCAAATCATGCAATGATTCATCATAACTTAAGAATTCTTGTCAAGTAGTTTAATTAGAAATGGTGGGTACGTGGACACATGCTCAAAATCATGCTATTAGATAGCATAAAACATGCAAGAGCGAAATTAAAATCATTTTAAGGTCATGCAATTCAACCCACCAACATAGTAGTAAAACTCCTATTTTTGGGTGTTATAAAATACATCAAAAGTTCATGATGTGGCATAGTTACCAATGTTCATATTGTGCATAACTTCAATAGTTTCATATCAACTCATGGAATAAGCTTTTAATAGAAATTCCTACCTAATACTCCTTATTTGATAAAATGAATCATAACCCATGTTCATAATACATAATAGAAGATACCCGTGAAGAATACAACTTGAAATCATGAATTTTTTCATAAAAGAGAGGATCGAGCTTCATAGGTGAAAGGACCCACGGATGAAGACCTACATACCCAAAACTTGGAATTCTTGTAGTAAACTTGAAGGAGTTATGAAGCTTAATTCGTGTCTATGAAATCCAAAGTGTGGTCTTGAGATTCATGTAATTTAATGGGGATTTGATAAGGAATTGAGAGGGTTTATAAAGATTCTTGAGTTTAAATATGGCTAAGGATGAAGGTTATGGGCATTAGGTTATTACACAAATGCCCTTGGATGAAAAAAGAAAAATAGGGGAAAAATTATACTATTCCTCACCTTAGGCACGAGGTGGACCAGACGCGGGGGAAGCATTAGACTTTGCTGTGCCCCAGGCACATCGCGCATTGGGTGCGCATGCACACTATTTTTTGCCCCTATTGGAAAAATTTTCTTTTACTATGGGTCTTCTAAAATTTGAGGGTTACCCTTTTACCACATATTTTTTCTCCCGATTAAGAATATGAAGTAGAATTTTTAAAATTGTGCACGATTTTTGAGATATTCAAGAAATACAGTTATAAAGCATTCCAAAGCACATGAGGGGTATTACAAACACAGTACCTAGCAAATAAATGCTAAACTGAAGGTAAAGAACAAAGAATGTTAGAACTCCAATCATACTATCAGAACCTCCAAAACTACAAATTGCCAAAATACAAGGCAACCTATGTAGTTCATAATTCAAGTATCACATTATTCTTAGTATGTCACAATTAATAAGTCGTAATTACAAAGTTCAACTAACAAGAGATACACAAAGAGATGTTCTCAAGTGTAACATGTATATGAGATGCTAGATGATGCAATGTAATATCAACATGTCATTATGCATGTTATAATACCTCATACATGAAAAAGTTTGGAAATGGAAAAGTTGGGAAAAAATTGGATAGAATATGCAAACTAGTCTATGGCTTGTGGATTGAACCATGGGTTGTGGATACACTACTAAAAATTTGTCCTACAACAATGATATCTATGGAAAAGTTTACAAATCATAGTCATAGAGGTGGTATTGGGACGGTTACACTTGTTGCACAATTTTATCACAATATTGGTATAATAATCATTATGATTACGACAAAACTATTATCATACAGATGGTACTACAACAGTTATGACTAACTGTTGGAAAAGATTAATTATAGCACTGGTTGTATAATGTTCCTTAAACCGACTACTTAATGGCAAAAGGAGCAGACATCATTAGTATAATAATCAAACATTAGAGGTTGGGGTCGACCCTATAGGGAATCATTGTGACTCATTAGACCAAGTATTATAGGATCTGGGGGTTGCAATAATCAAAATAAAAGTTCAGCTAAACGAGTTCTAATTAACTATTTAAACAAGTGTTAAGGGAAGATGTTGGGGACGTGCAAATATGCTTATCGATATACCCAATGTGTCGAGATACTTGACTAAATGAGTTGATATTTAGTGAATAGGCTAGGTTGCTTGTAACCTAAATCATCTATGATATATGGGTGTTTTGTATGAATCAGCGAAGGAATCCCACACGTATGGCTGAGGATATGCTTGGCCTAAGATGTGTCAGCAAAACCCCTAATACCTTGATAATTAAATCCATGGCTATGGACTTGAACTGAAACTCTTAGATGTTTACGACCATTATATCTATTACAAACTCTAATAGTTCTAGGTAAGGTAACAATAAAAGATCTAAAATAAAACCATAAGTTTGCAACCTTGAAATTTATAAATTAAACTTAGAAACAAATATAAATTCACACAAATTAACTATAGATAAGTCAAGATATAATAGCCCTAATAAATAAATCAAAGACCTATATCAATAGCACACCTCCAACATGCGGATCATAGCCGCACATGCTAGAAATTAAAGATTGAATACCATACATAGCAGCAAAAGTCATGGGTAACAATATTGAGTACAAATCAATTTATTATCACTTGCCAATCTTCTCTAATTTGATGCCTAAAATCTTCAAAACCCTAACTTTCTTTGTACTGTAAGAGGAAAATTCTATGTACTACTACTACAGACTAATTATTTTGATATGAAATGAACAGATGATGTACAATGCCTTTCTAAAATTGCTTATATACTCCGTCCAAATATGTGAAAGTTTATGCTACAAAATGTTGTTCGATGGTCAAGGCCGACCATCACCGAGTACTCCAACAATGCACCAAATATACCACTTGACTGCTTTTCTATGGATCTTTATAAGGCTTCTTCCACTGCATCATTAGGCGATGACTCTTTTCTCCACCTATCCAATTTGGTGATGTGTCAAAATATTCTTTATATCGCCTTTCTGTCAATGTTTTAGGGCTTTGGGGGCTAAAATTTTAGGCAATCACTTATGCATTATAGAGGATCACTGAGTATACTCTGCAATATCAAATTAGATCGCCTTCTTGATTTGACCTAGAACTCTGATTGCTGTATAGATAGGTAATATCCATGAGTTTTTGTTGGATTGCCGAGAATGTCGGCAACACCATTTTTCATTGCCTTTTCGCACTTTTGCAAACTTTTCAAGATTTCACAAATTCTTGTCCATCTATGTGCTTTTAACTCCATTTCTTATATAGCATATGTATATTTGTCAGAATTTAGAATTCGTAGCACACTAAGAGAAATGTTTCCTTGCAATCTATCCCCAAAATGAGCCCAAAATGTGGTCTCATCAACACCTCCAACTTAAGCCTTTGCTTTTCCTCAAGTGAATCAAACATCAATCTATCAAAATCAGAGCTTGCAAATAGGGCCAAAGGGAGCAACACATGCATCTTTACCTTTTTCATCCATTCTAAAACATTCACAACCCACTCACGTGACTTTGAAGCCTCGAGTGGTGACTAAGGAGTAATCAAAACATGGCTACGCTCACAGTCGCTCATGTAGCTACTAATCACTGCGCAAACACATCACCATTTTCCCTTATGCCAAAGAAGATCGTGAACACTCAAGATTATACCATTGCATTTCAGAGGATCTCTTTATCAGTCATTCTCCCAAATGAGAGAAACATGTAAGCTTCAACCCACAAGCTTGCCTTTATTCTCAATCGGAGTTCACTTAACTTTCTTCTGTACTAGGACCCCAAAGGACTTTGCTAGGACTATAAAGTGGGGTGAAGGTTGGGTAGAATAGCATATGGTCAATAGTGGATCATCCCTCCTTAAACTCTATGTGTTCTTTTCAAGCACAAAGGTTCTTTTGGTTCCCTTTTCATTGACATTATTTTTGACATCTCTTTTGCTTTTGATTCATCATCCTAAGTGTCTGCCTTTTACATTTTGTTTCATAATAAGATTTTTCTCTCTTTTATTTTTTGGAGGTTCATCTATTTTCAAACTTTTGTTTCTCACTTTTTCTTTTCATTTCTTTCTAGGACTCCTTGATGTCTTTTTTCATTCTTGTCCCTCTTCTTCTAACTCTTTCATGGGAGATACTTCCTTCTTCCTAATAACATCCCTAACTTAGACTTTCGCTACTGCTCTAATTTTAAGCTCAAAAAGGGATCGATAAGAAACAAAAAGTAATTGTCTTTCACAAACATGAGTCCAGAATACAAGGATGCTAAAAAAGGAATCAAGGCTCAAAAGGGCTTCACTAAGGGTTCAACTCACTGTCAAAGGATGTCACTATGGTCAAATTGGACTAATACAACCAAAGAAGGCCTAAGATCCTTTCCTATTCTAGAATTAACTAAGTTACTCATCAAAATAAATTAGGCAAGTTCTAGATGATGCAATACAAGCATTTTAACAAGATAACTACTCCCACAATGGAAAAATATCTTTGCATTCAAATAATGGCAACACCTTCACGATCTATGCCTAGGGCCTAGACATGACACAATGAATGAGGAACCCAAAGGAATCCCAAACAAGCATCTTAACTTATCATTATATATCATTGGTCGTAGAAGAATATAAAAGTCATAAGAGTAGGAATAGGGGCAAAGAGGATAAGGATAGAGCTTGCATAACATCACAATAAATAGACAAAGAGTCAAAAGCTCAAATCATATATACATAACATGTCCAAGAAACACTTGTAATACTTAGATAAGAGCAGGGGTCCAAGAAAAAGCAATCGGGTTCACCCTCATAGTCAAAATAGAAAATAAAGAAGAGTGTCTAGAAACATAATAAGAGAAACTTAGACTAGCGTCCCCGAAGTGTAGGACTTACTAACTAGCTTGAGTAGTACCTAACAAGCCACATGGAGGAGGAGGATGATCAACTAGGTCTCCGGTTCATACATGGTGAGATCGTATAGGCAAGAGTATACGTTAGTACATTTGAATATACTAAGTATGTAGGATGCAATGCAACAAGAGATAGGCATTATAATTAAAATTCATAACAATAGGAAATGGGCATAGTATAACAACATGGCATGTCTGATCAATGCATAAGTAAAACATGATCAAGTAACTCATACTCATATTAGATATCATATGTGTAGAAGTGATCAAGCTAGCTTTCCAAGGTACAAACTCTTTGGTAGGCTGGTGATGATGCCACCCCATCACTCATATGGGGAGGTACAAACCCTTCACTAGGTTGATGAGTACAAACCCCCATCTAGGTTGATAATGATGCCACCTTATCACCCTAGTGGAGAAGTACAAACCCCAAAGTAGGTTGATGAATACGAACCCCCATCTAGGTTACCCGGGCTTTTGGTTCCCTCGAATTGGGCACGGTCTAATGCAACACTTTATATAGAATTTATCATATGCATAAGCTCATTTCATCATCATAACATCATTCATATAATATCTCATGCTTTGGACTTTCAATTCCTCAAGAAACCATAGGTGGACATTTTATCAAACACTTGGCGGGTGTGTAATGGGGGTACAATACCATACAATTTAGAGATATAATCATGCAAGAAATCCATGGTAAAACATCAATCAACACCTTGTAATACCCTCAAGCAATATACATCAAAACCCCTCATCATTACTTACAACAGCTCCAAGATTTATAACTCAAAACATATCAAAACAATCACAACTTTACATAGCTTTAACCTAGTTGATATACATGTTCATACTAGTAAACTCATTAGTAAAATCAACTTTAAATCATGCAGATTGAGTAAAAAAGAGATTAGGGAACCATCTGTAGAATAACCCTATGGCTAAAACCTACATGCCTTAGGTTTGGAGAAACTCTTGGTGAAGATTGAAAATAGAGGCTTAAAGCTTGAAGGAAATCTTTAAAACTAGAAGAGGTTTTGAGGCTTGAATTTACGAGTGAAAAATATGGCTAAGTCTTTGAGTAAGTATTGAGGAATGTTTAGGATGATATGAGGGGTAAATATAACTAAGTATAAGTAAATACACATTTAAAAACACTTAGGCCCAAGACCCAAAAGTCTTGGACCACACAGAACAAATAACTAGGCAAAAATTACACAGGTCAGCCTCGCAAACCTGTTGCGGAGACTGAATTAACATATGTCTATGATAGAGGCATATTGCGGTACCATCATGGACAAACTCTGGATAAGCAACTTTTATGAAAATGAAATTGTTATTCATTTGCTCTTAAATTAGAGTTAGACTCATCTTCCACTTAAAATGACCCCCTGATCAAGAATGTGAAGTCGAATTTTTGATGGTGTGCACAGATTTTGAGATATATGGAATTGAAATTTTGGGCATTCCGAGGCATATTTTCGGGCACTTTTTGGGGTCATTTCAATATCTGTTCCCAAATGTAAAAAAAAGTACATAAGAAGAGTGATCATAAACAAATCTGCCCCAACAAGAATACGACTTTACATTTAAAACACTATTTTCAAAATCTCATCATAAGTGTAAAATAATCATAAATTTGCCAACTTGAATATAAATATATATGAATGACGTAGGAGATGAAATATAAGACTTGAAATCACATAGGGGACACAAAATTAGTACCTTAGGCTTGAGAGGAGTGGAAAAGATAAGGATACCGATTTTGCATGTTAACTTTGGCCTCCCACGTAGCACTTTTGACTTGTTGGATACTCCAAAGGACCTTAATGGACACGACCTCCTTGTTCCGAAATCTCTCCACTTGCCTATCCAAAATCACAACTGGAGTCTTCTCATAAGTCAAGTTGTCCTCAAAATCCCCCATAACATCCAGAGGCACAATAACATTAGGATCACCTACACATTTCCTCCACATAGAGACATGGAACATCGGATGAACCAAATTCATTTCACTAGGCAAATTTAACTCGTACCCTCTTTATTACCTAATAAGGACTAACATATCTTGGACTCAACTTACCTTTTTTACCAAAATGTACCACACCTTTCATTGGAGAAACTTTCAAATAAACCCAATCACCCACTTCGAATTCAAGGTCTCGTGTTCTCATATCGGCATAGGATTTTTGATGACTTTGGGCTATTTTCAACCTTTCCCTAATCATCTTAAAGTTATAAAGAGCCGCCATAACCATATGCCATCCCGATAAATCCACCTCTCCAACCTCAAACTAACTAACCGGTGATCTATAATGTCTCCCATAAAGAGCTTCAAAAGGAACCATATCAATGCTAAAGTGATAGCTATTGATGTAGGTAAACAAAATCAATGGAAGATTATCATCCCAACTACCATTAACCTCTGAGACACAAGCCCTAAGCATACCCTTAAGTATTTGAATTATTCTTTCGGCTTGGCCATCCGTTTGAGGGTGAATGGCCGTGCTAAGGTGCACTTTTGTACCAAGACCCCATTAAAAGGACCTCCAAAAGTGTGAAATGATAACCCCCAATCTAGCCAATTCGTGCAACTCCCTAGCTATTTCCTTATCACCATCTTCAACATGAGATAAACTATCCATAGACATTATTCAAAGCATCTGCCACAACATTTACCTTACCCAGATGATAATGCACACTCATATCATAGTCTTTAAGAAGTTCTAACCATTTTCTTTGCCTCAAGTTGAGATCTTTTTGAGTGAAGACTATTGGAGATTCTTGTGATCGGTGAACACATCAACATGCACCCCATACAAGTAGTGATGCCAAATCTTTAATGCAAACATAATGGCGGCTAACTCTAGATCATTGATAGGGTAGTTCCTTTCATGTACCTTGAGTTGGATAGAAGCATAAGCTATGACCTTACCATCCTACATCAGCACATAACCCAAACCAACTCTAGAAGCATCACAATACACAACAAGGCCCTAGTCAATCTGATAGTGACAATATAGGGGCGGACACAAGCTTATCTTTCAATGTTTGGAAGCTTCTCTCATATTCATCAATCTTAGAGAAAAAGCCATCCCTTTGCAATTGGTCAAAGAAATCATCAATTCTCCGAAGAGGATATCTATTATTTATAGTGACACTATTGAGTTATCGGTTGTCAATAAACATCCTAAGGGACCCATCCTTCTTCTTTACAAATAACACCAATGCATCCCAAGGTGATTTGCTACGTCTAATAAATCCCTTCTTCAACAAATCTTTCAATTGTTTCTTTAACACATTCAACTCCACAAGGGCCATATGGTAAGGGGGAATAGAGATAGGCTGAGTATCGGGGAGGAGGTCTATGCCAAAATCTATCTTCCTTTTGGGATGGACACCGAGAAGGTCATTTGGGAAGATAACAAGAAACTCATTTACGACCAGAACCAACTCTATGGAAGGGACTGTGGACTCAACATCTTTAATCTTTATAAGATGATACAAGCACCCGTTAGAGATCAACTTATGGACTTTAAAACAAGAGATGAATCTACCCTTGACCACCACATCTTGACTTTCCCACTCAAGAATGGATTCATTTGGAAATTAGAATTTGACCCTACGGGTTCTACAATCAATAGAAGCATAGTAGCCATGCAACAAATCCATCCCAAGAATGAGCTAAAAATCAACCATGTCTAATTAAATAAAATCACAAGCTAATAACTTATGCAAAATGCAACTAGGACAAATTCTATAAACTTCCCTAGCAGCAAGAGAGGCACCAATAGGAGCAGACACTTCTTATGACTCATGCAACAACTTGGGGGCAACGTGGAACTTTTGGGCAATAAAAGGGGTAACAAAAGAAAGAGTGGCACCCGGATCAATCAAAACATATACATCAAAGTTAAAGATTTTCAACATACCGGTAATAACATAGGGAATCTCACCAACCCCTTGCCTCCCCTGTAGAGCACAAAATAGATTTTGCCTTGGCGCATCACATTGAGGACCACCTCTACCCAATGGAACCATATTTGCACCCCGGCCCTTGCCATGATTTCTTGGACAATCCATCCTTTTGTGGCCAAGTTCCCCACAATCAAAGCATGTATTAGAACCCTCCAAACACAGGCCCCTATGACTCTTCCCATATGTAGGACACTCATTAATGGGAGCCACACCACCAATACCTTGAGGCCTAGGGAAGTCATTGTCAAACCCCTTATTAGTAGCATGAGAAGGCCCTTAGCCTTGATGGAACCGACCACCCCTTTGGAACTTACCCCCAAGAGGGGACCTTTTGGCCTCATACCCCTTTCTCTTCCTTAACTTTTCCTCTTTTATTTGCTCGACATATGTCATTAACTGAGATAAATCTATGTTACCAATTAGCATAGTGGATCGACATTCTTCAAGCACTAAGTCGGAGAGCCCCATCACGAACTTATTTAACATTAATCAAAGATAGGCCACCAATTGAGGAGCATACTTTGAAAGTTGATTAAACATGAAGGCATACTCTCTCACACTCATAGCATCTTGTTTCAAGTTTATGAACTCTACCAACTTAGCTTCCTTAAGCTAAAGAGGGAAAAATCGATTAAGGAAAGCCAATTTGAACTCTTCCCAAAACACCATAATCATTTCCCTTCTCCCCCTTCCATTTATCATATCATATTTAGGCTAACCCTTTGAGTTGGTATGCTGCCAACTCAACCATTGCATTTGGCCCAACATCCATGGTATTCAAGATCGTGTACACCTCATCAATGAACTCTTGTGGATCTTCATCTACCTTTGAACCATAGAGAACTGGAAGATTCATCATCATGAAGTCCCGGGGTAGTAGCATAAGGGGATTGGTCCCCTTGATTGACTTGGTTGGCCACAACTTGGGCAAGCATAGTGAGAGAATCCCGGAGCTAACCATTGGTAGGTTGCTCCTGCGAAGTTTGGGCCTCTGCTTCCTCTAGTGTTTGGCATGATCTAGCATAGCGAAGAATAATCATTAGGGGGTGGGACTTACCACAACTCTATGGCATAACTTTGAATATTACTAAGGGAAACATTTCCTAAAATGCTTCATAGCCTCCTTTTCATAGTAATGGCGCACTTCACAACCATGAATAGGACTCTAATCGACATGGTGTGCTGGATTTCGAGGATCTATCAACCTAGCACTCTGATACTAAGTTTGTCATGACCCAATCCTAGGGCCTAGATACAACACAACGAATGGAGAACCCGAAAGATCCCATAAGAAGCCTCTTAACTTATCATTAAACATCATTGGTTCCGAAAGCATATAAAAGACATAAGAGTAGGAATATTGGCAAAGAGGCTAAGGAGAAAGTTTGCATAACATTACAATCAAGAGACAAAGAGTTAAAGCTCATATCATAGATACATAACATGTCCAACAAACACCTCTAATACTTAGATAAGTGTGGAGGCCAAGACAAAGAAATTGGACTCATCCTCATAGTCAAAATAGAAAACAAAGAAGAGTGTCTCGAAACACAATAAGAGAAACATAGACTACAGTCTCTGAAATAGAGGACTTACCAACTATCTTGAGTAGTACCGAACTAGCCACATGGAGGAGGAGGAGGATCAACTTGGTCTCAGATTCCTACAAGGTGATCTCATGTAGCTAAGAGTATGCGTTAGTACGTTTGAATGTACTAAGTATATAGGATGTAATGCAACAAGAGATAGGCATTATAATTAAAATGCATTGCAACAGGCAATAGGCATAATATAATGATATGGCATGTGTGATCAATGTATAAGTAAAACATACTCAAGTAACTTATACTTGTATTGGATATCATATATATAGATGAGACCAAGCTAGCTTTCCACGGTACAAACCTCTTTGTAGGTTGGTGATGATGCCATCCCATCACTTAGACGGTGAGGTACAAACCCCTCAATAGGTTGATGAGTACAAACCCCCATCTAGGTTGATGATGATGACACCCTATCACCCCGGTGGTGAAGTATAAACCCCACACTAGGTTGATGAGTGTGAACCCCTATCTAGGTTACCCGGGCTCTTGTTCACCCCAGAATGGACATGGTCTAATGCAACACTTTATATAGAATTCATCATATACATAAGCTCATTTCATCATCATAATATCATACATATAATATCTCATGCTTTGGACCTTCAATTCCTCAAGAAACCATAGCCGGACATTTTATGAAACACTTAGTAGGTGTGTAATGGTGATACAAGACTATGCAATTTTGAGATAAAATCATGCAAGAATATCCATGCTAAAATCATCAATCAAAAACTTGCAATACCCTCAAGCAATATTAATCAAATTCCCTCTTCAAACCTTATAATAAATCCAAGATTTATAGCTTAAAACATAGCAAAATAGTCACAACTTTACATAACTTTGACATAGTTCATAGACATGTTCATACTAGTAAACCCATTAGTAAAATCAACTTTAAATCATATAAATTGAGTAAAATGAAGATTAGGGCACCTTGGGTGGAAGAACCCAATGGCTAAAACCTACATAGCTTAGCTTTGGAGAAATTCTTGGTGAAGATTGAAAATGGAGGTTTGAAGCTTGAAGGAAATCCTTAGATCTAGAAGAGGTTTTGAGACTTGATTTTAGGAGTGAGAAAATATGGCTAAGTGTTTGAGTGAGTACTAGGGAATGTTTATGATGATATGGGGTTGAAATTTGGATAAGTATCGGTGAATTCACATTTGGGAACACTTTAGCCCAAAACCCAATAGTCTTGGACCACACAAAAAGAATAACTGGACAGAAATTACGAAGGTCCACATCATGGGACTGTTGCGGAGACTGAATTAACACATTTCTGCGATAGAGGGGCATCATGGTACTATCATGGATAGATACTGGATAAGCAATTTTTAGAAAATTGGAATTACTATTCGTTTGCTCTTAAATCGGGGTTAGACACATTTTGCACTCAAAATCTCCCCCTAATCAAGAATATGAAGTTGAATTTTCTATATTGTGCATGGATTTTGAGATATATGAAATTTAAAATTCTAGGCATTTAGAGGCATATTTTTGAATATTTTTTGGGGTCGTTTCAAACACACTTGTAATTTTTTAATCATAGAATATTCAAGCCCAATTGCTCATATAGTCAACTCAAGATTCATCAAATCCATTTAGTGATTGATTTATCAATAAAGGATTAATTAGTGAGTACATGTTTGTCGTCCAGGGCACTACCCGAATCAAAGATATGGAACATCAATGCTAGGATTGCTAAGGACTAGAGACACAATATTTATTTGCACACCAAAATTTTGATTCAAGGATATCATTCGCAATCATTCATCCTTTTAACAAGGAAAGAGAAAGAAAAACAAAAAATTACAAAAATAAACACTACTCTATTACAACCCAAATTAGAATTTGTTTACAACACAAAAAATTGTCTAAATATCCATCAATAGCATCAATATTAAGTAAAGTACTATTGTCTCATCAAAAATAAAATCATAAATCATCCAAAATATAGGAAATTCCTCAAGCTCACCCCTTCTAACAAAATAAACATTGCCTTCACTATGCAAAGGACAATAAAGAGTAAGCATAAGAGAAAGTAGTGAGTATGATAATCCCATGTCAAGTCACTCCTACATGGTGGTGGTGGCGGTGATGGAGAATAGGTCATGAGGGAATCAATATCCTTTTTTACCAATGTGTTCTCAATCTTAATGTTGGGCCTAGTAGGCTCAAGATCACTCATACTAAATGTACCTATCATGGGCTGCTCAAAAATAGATGCTGCTTTCACCGAGCCCCAATCTCATTCTCCACCCCATCTAACTCTTTTAGGTCTTGTTTGATCTACTCCACTCCCAATGTATCCTCATTAGTCTTCGAGGTGCTCACATCTGGTTCTTTTCACACCTATCTCCCAAATTATCTACATTTAGCCCATCATCTAGGATTGTAGCCACATCCACCTTGAGTGGTGGATCTACCAGCACATCGAAAAATATGCTCAAATCAATGGACTGAAGGGATATTACCTCTTTCTTTAACTTATTAAGATCCACTTTCAAAGTCGATGTGTCTGCACTACAATCACGTGTTTTCTAAACTTCCAACATTCTATTTTTCAAACTAGCCAAATTTTCCCATGGTCATCAATCATAGCCTCGAGCCTATCTATCATCTTCTTGTGAGCCTCTATTAGCTTCCATTGTTTTGACTTAGCCTCAACATATGGCTTCAAATCCTTAGCTATGGATGCCTTAACTAATTTGATCATAGATGACTTAACCCTTGTGGCTTAAAGATCAATAACTTTGGCTAAGTGGCCAATCACGAAAATAATTGCTCTAGTGAGTGGGGGTTGGTCATCTATGGCCTCTATCTCTGTAGATGGAACAGGAGTAGAAGAGGAGTGTAAAGTAGGGGAGGAAGAAGATATACCTACCTTGGTGCCTAGCTCTGCAGTAGCAGACTCGAGGGCCTTAACTCAATCATTGGCGTTGTGTCATCCAACTTCTTCCTAGACTTGTCCTCTTCATCTCTCATGTACTCAGCCTCAATCCATCAGATATCAGTAGTCGTCGAAGAAGTCACTTCAATAATAGTCTTTTTATTCCTTTGGACTCTGGGCCTTGGGTACAATTCAGTGATGAGGCTGTGAAAGGGTAGTGAGGTTTGGACTTGCTTTGCCTTCATGAGGATTTCAAGAGAAATGATAGCATCAAGATTTAGCCTTTTACAATTCATGATACTCCCAACTAGTGCCACCTTAGCCTGTCAAAGCACCAATTCATTTTGTGATTCCATCAAGTTACTGCTAATAAACCTAAACCAGAATCTTGTCGGGATATTCATCTCTTTCTTTTCAATAATGGCTACCTCCTCTAACCATTAAGGAGCTAGAATCCCAATTATTGGAGCCAATCACGCCTTCATATCATCAAACATTTGCACTTTCATAATCTCTTCCATGTCATTTTTTACCTATGCAAACATCCCAAGATACCATTGATTTTAGATTGACTACATGGGACTTCACACCCGGTACTTTCATAACATCAAGAGGATTGAGCAATAAGTTTACCCTTCTTTTGTTCGTCGGAATATCCTTTTCATAGGCCTCATAAAAATCCTAGACCACAGCAGGCATGTATGGATCTCGAGGTTTTATGAACAATTGGAAATTATGGAACTTAAGGGTTTTTAAAACCTCTGAATATCTATCAATCACCCTATCAATGAACAATTATTCTCCTATAAAATTGTTCATTGTCCTACTACTCTCAGTATATTCAAATGTCTTGGGGTCATTACATCCCTAATCCTTTAGGGTGTCTAAAGTAGGATATCATGAATGGATTTTGACATGCCCTCACTCTAGTGCCTTTTTAGACTGGGCTCTAAAGTAGGCTTTTTAGAAGGTCTAGGTCTCTTCTTCTCCTCCTCCTCCTCTGAGTTAGTCTAAGTTATATTGAGTTGTGCATCCTCATCACTGGTGGTTTCTTGCTGCTCAGCTACTTTTCTTTTTCCCTTGCCTCACATATTTTCTTAAGGCCACTAGGATATTCTTTCTGCTATATCGGGAGCTATGACAACCCCCCTTGCTACTCAAGATCTACCACACATGACCTATTCCTTGGGTTTATCCATTCCTGCACCATAGTGATCTCCAAACTCTTATTAGAGGTATAGGTTAAACAACTAAGCATAAAAGTTGATCATCTGAGAATGATTTAGGATGGACAGGTTAATTAGATTACAGATCATGCTCGACGAATCAGCAAGATGATTTGGTGATCAAACAAACTATTACCTTTTGCACAGATTTCAGATCTAGGATCATTAATACATTCAACAATGCTCATACTTATTCAGTGATACACCTAATTTATTCAACAATGAAAAAGGTTCATTGCCAAAAGTTGCAGAAGTCCCTCAAGAAAAATAGCCAATTAAGGTGGTGTGATGATGTTCACACTCCAATAAGAAAGCAGTCGATGTCAGCAATCAACCTAACCGAAGGTTATGGTCGAATCCACAGGGAATACGGGGATTGACTACAGAATCCACTACAAATCATTTCAAGCATAAACAACTAAAATCTCTAAATGGGGAGGGGGCCTTTGTCATTCAAAAACAAATTAAATTAAACACTAAACTATGATGCGAGAAAACACTCAATTTTAGGGACAACTTGGAAATTGTGTTCATCATGGTTTGTTGACTCAATTACCCTAGGTAACATAACTACAGTTGGAAATTCGCATGCAGGATAGTATCTTAGGTTCTTTCAGCCCTCTTGTGAAAGTAAAGGTCAAATTTCACCATGGTGCTTGGTCGGCCACCATGGCGTGCCAACTAGCTGTTACCAATTGTCCCTGTCAACCTCCCCTTGGTCAAGTTTGATTGATTAGATGAGAAATATCAATCGAATCATATCATCTAATTTCCTTTTACAATTCATCACTACCTTGGTCGGGCTAGTGATAGTAGGTGGGGTTTGGTGTTGGACACTACCAAATGATAATCATACTGAAGGGAAATAGACAATACATGCAAACCCCAATCGTAGAATGTTATAAACCTAGGTTATTTCAAGTTAACTACCCATTATTCCCATAACCCAATGTTATGGGTGGTTAGCTACTCATGGATAAGGCAAACAAGAAAAAATGCACATACAAGACATAAATGGCAGTTTTACCAAAAACATTAAAGAGTGTAGGCACCACAAGTTGCAAACCTAAAAGCTTGATTGATCAATAATGAGTACAAGGCAAGATTTGCAATCCCCAAGATGGGATTTCCAAGAGAGAATAATAAACAAATCTAAAACCCTAAAATAGTATTTAGAGAATATTCAGAGGCAAGTCCTATATTCTAAAATTTAGAATCTCCTTCTAAAAACCTAACTTAATGTATTTATGGTGTTTACAGATAAACCCTAAAAATAACACAGAAAAGACAGTTGGCAGCTGGTATGCCTTGCAAGTATGACTCGTAGATGACCTACGAGTAGCAGTTGGGGTCTTGTATCAGGTTCTTGGCATCTTAGACTAGACTAGTATGACCCACAGGTATGAGTCGTTGCTTGATCTACAACTCGTATGTTCCTCTCGTAGAGTTGGCATTCAGGTTTTCGTCCAACATTTTGGCACTTTGATTCTTGCTATGAGTCCATTTATACGAGTCGTGGTGAGACATCCCACTTGTAGGATGGCCTCATAGGGGTGACCTTAACTTAGCAGATTTCTAATTTTAGTCTTTGATTCTTGCTATGACACATCCTATGACTCGTAGCTTGGTCTACAACTCGTAGGTGAGCTCGTATTTCCTATAATTAAGCAAAATTTGCAACTTTACTTCAAAATCATGCCAACCTAACTTTTCTGCAAGTACAACACAAAAACACATAAAAACCATAAAAAGTCGCATTAAGAACTCACAAAATCCCTTATTTTGGGTATCAAATGTACTGTATTTTGATAGCACATCAACACCCTTAACTTAGAATTGTTTGCTTGTCCTCAAGTGACGACTCAATCTAAGCAGACAATGAGAAATATATAGTAGATATACTAATGACATATACAATAACCCTTTTAAATCAATACCCAACTACCATTTGCAAAACATGATTGCAAGGTTATTAACCAAAACTAGAACATAATGAGATACTTGGCAATCCAACTATGACAAGCTAAGGAGCATCAACCGACCATAATCGCTGGTATAGTCTTATGCTACTCAATTAGTGGAAATGCCCTCACTAGAAAGACGTCCCTCACACTCACTCAAAAAGCATTTAGAATTCAGGGACTAAGGAAGCATTTTCACTTTCAAAATTTAAATTCATGCAAACTAACTAACACCATAGACTTTCCTTTATAACTATCTTATGGCTTGGTGATAAAGTTGATTTGGATCACCTTAGGACTTATGGACCTGTAGCATAGGTTCAGGGGGCTATGGTATGACATTTTAGGCAAGTAGTGACTAAAAGCCACCCTTGAACCATGTTAACTAACACTTTTTGCTTTCATAATCCAACCTTTTTCAATAAATCTACCCTTATTCTCTTGTTTTGAACTTTTCTTGAGCGCTTTCTTTCTATTTTTAGTTGTGCCTTATTTTTGTACTCAATTCTTGCTACTGTTTCTCAACTTAAGGCATTTTTCTTTTCTTTTTCTTCACCTCGGCTCATGCTTTTTCATTTCTTTCTTCATTTCCCAACTAACCACCTCATTATCATTACTTTAACATAATAAGGGCCACCATCAACTTAGGCTTTTAGATTGAGGTAAAGTATACAATATCTATTCCTTCCAAGGACATAGCTTGTTGCCACTCTCAACTTACGCTTTTAGCCTTAATTAAGGTTCACATGTCCAATGGTAAACTAGGGCCAAAGTCAAGGTATTTCATCAAACAAGGTTAACCTAGCAAGGTATAAAGAAAGAATGAGTACATGAGAGGCTCAAAAATTTGGAACAAGGGATTTACTCACTCAATTGGTAGGTCATTTAGGCTAAAAGTGGGTTCACTCAAAAACCGAAGGCCTAAGTTCCTTTTCATATCAACCACATCACCAAACCAATCTTAGAGTACTAAGGCAAGTTCTGAGTCTACACAAGATACATGAATGTAACAAAATAATCTCACAACACACATGGCATTGCATCCACAATCAAGTATAAACTCACAGGTCATGCTTTCAGCCTTAGCTTACCTTCACAATATCAGAATAAACATTTCCAGATACTTAAAAATGTATGACTGCCTCAACAACCACAATCTAAAAAATTCTAAGGGTACCCAGTTTTTCATCAAAAATCTTAGAACACATATAAAGATTATCTATATGCCAACATATAACTCTACTATGAATTTACAAATTATCTCCACTACCTAAACATGTAGGTTCAACGGAAATAAAACATCCGCAAGGAAAAAGAATCATGGAAAGAAAACCTTGGGATCAAAAATAGGGGAAGTTATGGACTTGAGGTTACTCAAACTTCACCTTAATCTATAACTTCACATACCCCACCTCAAAGTAAAAACACATAGAATACGAACATACAAAAATATAACATAGATATTTATGTACATTAAAACTAACATTTAAAAAATAATATCCAAAATCAAAGTAACAAAACATAATTGAACACAAACATTCAAGACCAACATAATGAGAAAAATTATCTTAACACAAGGAGAAAATATCCATAATGACAAATTTAAGAACTGGGTCAAAAGAAGTCAAACATCATGGTGCTTCAAGCACTGGTCTCTAGTTGGTCTGCGGGGTCCTGGGGCTCCATCTCCTTTGTAGTAGTACCTGAGCTACCCTCTTCTTGTGGGGTGTATTGTGTTTGATCTCACTGAATAGCTGCCAACAATAGAAAATCCTGCACCACCTTCTCATTTATGGTCTCCTCCTCCGATCTCGAGCTCTTTTGAGCTGGCTCTGGATCATTATCATTCTCACGGGGCCTCAACCCACGGACTTTCGGACGGTTGGCTAGCCAATAGAATGCCTCATCACCAGTTGGTGCTACTTTTAGTACTGTAACTAGGACTACTAACATCTGTAATAAGTCTGCCTTAAACTTTACCAACTCCTCATTCATAGTGCTTGTGTTAGCAGGCCAATCTCCCTCAAGTCTCCACTGGACTTTCGCCTCGAAAGCATCTACTTGGGCATCCACCGACCTAGCTCTCTCATCTACCAAATCGTGAGTGAATGCCTTCATTCTCTTGTTTGAGTCCCTTAAGGTGTGGTCAACCTATGGTCTGACCCTTGTAGATAGAGCCTGAAGTCTGGGCTCCATTATAGCTATCCTGCATAATAATGCCTGTAAAGAAACAACAAAAGTCAGAGAATGAACTTGTAATGTAGCTACTACTAGTGCTGGAGTATTGGTTGATGGTGTGGACTCAATTTATACAGCTTATGTAGGCTTTGTAACAACTGAAGTAGCGCCGGTAGCAATTGGAGGTGCATTTTGAGTCGGAACTACTATAGGGAATGGATCTAGGATTGTAGGGGAAACTATTCTCAGTAGGTCCACCGAGTTCTCATCAACCTTTATCAGGCTGGGTTCCATGGTGTGCAGGGCCTCTACATATGGATCCAAGTGCAGAGAAACACGTATCCTTGCCTCATTACACATTCGATTGTTAAGACTGGAAAAGGTAATGAGGTCTGAGTACGAATCATTGAGTCGAGGATCTATTCGGCCATAATTTGTGGCCAATCAATATCGTAACCAGCCAGAATGCTAGCTAGTAGTACAACCCTCTCCAGGGTGATCAGATTATCCATAAATGTGGTCCTGATATGCCAACAGACAATAGACCACCAAAACGTGGCTCTAAATGAGTGGTGGGATTTGAGTGAGCAATGTGGTCTCTGACCCACACAGTTTCCATACCCTCCTCGTATATCTGGTTGGCTATCCACCTGAGCAACTCTATCTTTGTATCTATATTCTTCTTGCTTATCACTTTCCTCAACTTAATAATTTTAGCATCATACTCTGTGATGGAACGAGGTACTATGTAGTTTGGCCTGAACTGAACCGTCCTGATAGTCTCCGCTAAAATATCAACAACTTCACTCTGCACTAGAACTTCTCACAACCTTGGCTATTCTATGTGCTTCTTCCCTTGAGGCAGATCTTGGAGAATAGTGGTATAATAGGCAGTATAAAATTCTCGGACTAGATATGGGGCATATGTGCCCAACTTTTGTGACAACCATGCAAGTCTGTGACGATTGATCTCTATGTCTAGGTCGGGTACTCTACTCAATCAAGAATCACTGAGTCTCGATTCCTCATGAAACTGTTGATCTGGCCTTCCTGGACCCTTTGGTTCTAACCTTTTGTCATATATTTCCTGCATGCTTAGAATACACCATCTCATATTTCTGGGATCCATGGAAGTGACAGTGGTAGTAGGATCCACCAGAGGTTGAGAACTAGTTTCCTCAGGTTGGGTATGAGATATCTCAATGGACTCCGATTTTGAAAGTGACTGACCATCATCTGACTTGTCTTTATTAACCTTCTCTTCAGAGTAAGAAAGACTAGTAACTTTTTTATTATTTGTGCAGCATAGGCTTGAGTCTGAGGCACATTTGGCTCGGGATCTATCTGGACTCTGCGAACTTCCGCAGAGCCCTCAGATGTTTTATCATCAGAGGTGTCATCCCTCAACTGTCTCCTTTGAGCTTCAGTCACCTCTTTTCCAACGTTTGGAGCCATATTACCTAAAACGTGGACCCATAAATATAATATGAGAACCATAGTGTTTGAAACAGATAGACACCACAAAGAAGAATAAATAAAGAGTAACAAAACCAATATAAGAAAACATAAACACAGTGTGTTGAATCAGTTGTAGGTCTGTAGGCACGAGGCATAGGTACGACTTGTAGGGTGACCTTCGAGTAGTACTGTGGTCTCATAGACCACAAGTTCCTAAAAAATTATAACACTGAACCTAGGTATGAGTCACAAGTACGACTCATAGGAGGACCTACGAGTCGTAGTCTAGTTTATACTAGTTTTTAGCATTCAAATTAAAATTATAGAATGTCGATGAGTTCCCCACTATGACTCATAGTGAACATTATGATTTGTAGTTGGGTCTAGTATGGCATATAACAAGGATCCATGGGTTCCTGCTACTTTCTACGAGGGGCCTTTATATCCCATAGGATTACCTACGAGTCATACGAAACACTTATAGTAGAAAAGCAACAGGCACCAGTAGTGCCCTCAACATTGCTACAAGAACCACACTTCATTCAACCCAATCAAACAACATCAAAGCAAGCTTTTACGCATAGAGTAAGCGTAAGAAAACATACCCAAGACCTAAACATGAGAACCCAAATCTAAACTCATCTCCCAAAGATATATTTAAACCCACCACCACTAAACAACATATCCCAATAATAATGAAGAAATACCCAGGAGTAATGTATCCCTAAACTCACAACAATCAATATGGACACAAAAATGTGGGAGTCATAACAGAGTTCAAAACAAACCTACACAAGGGCATCTTAATTGATCATTTTTATACATACAATTATGCCCTAATTTCAATCCTGCCATGGACCCTATGCTAATCAAATTTCATATAACCAATTCACAACATGATCAACAATTAGATATGGTAATATTTCCATCATTACTTATTCCTCATTTGGGCTGGAAATAATATAACTGTCCATAAAACAAATCATTGTTGTGCTTTCAGTTTAGCAATTTTAGAATAACAATAGGGAATTCTAATCGGCAACCCTAGTTCTCACATTTATACAAACAATCACTCAAGGTTATATTCACTATCATTACTTAGGCACACTGTTATCAAACAATTCAAGAAAAATAATAAAATTTGTGTGCAACATTTAGGCAAGAACATACGTTGATAGAAGACTATGATATTTGGACAAAGTGAGCCAAAAGAGAGGAGCCGAAACCCTACTTATAGTGCTTGCTGGAAAAATGGTCGAGAAATAACGTGGGTCACCAGAAACATCAATTGGAATGGTAGGGGGATTTATTTTTGAACAATTTTGTGGATCAGGTCAAGAAAATAGGGCTTTAGGGGTTAAAATTCATTGTGAACCCTTTTATATCAAACTGTGTGACTTTAAAAATTCTGAACTTCGGGGCTATGAAACCCCGACTTATGAGTCATAGGGCTTCCTACGACTCATGGGTCATGGCCTCGTAGACGACCTCAACACTTAAAAATAGATCATACCTAGGCACTACGAATCCTAATTATAACTCATAAGAGACCCTATGAATAGTAAGGTTAGGTCGTAGTGAATGTACCAATATCTGATGCTCACTAATTCCTTCTACGAGGCATAACTATTAGTCGTAGTGATGACTACGACTTATATGCCTACTCATAGAGGTTTCTCCAAGTGCTATTTTCTTCAAATCTTCAGTTCTTGATTTATGCCTGCAAACCAAACCTCAAAATACTCCAATGTAAAAAATAATACAACTAATCTAGTGTCTTAACACTTAAAATAAACATCAAAGCACTACATAACAATTTAATCAACGAAAATAAACTTAAAACTAGTAAAAAATATAAAGGATACTTGGGTTGCCTGCCAAATGCCTTGTTTAACGTCATGGCTAGACTTTGCCATCATAGATAATCAGACTTCCCCATGAGTTCCATTGCTATTCCTGCTATTCCTCCTTTGCCCTTCTGCCTCTTGATTCATAGCGAGATGCTCCATTCTATATCCGAGCCTTTGCATTGACAAGGTTTGTTGTCCCACTTTGTAGTTACTTTTGAGAACATCAAATGTTATCTTCCGAACAATATCATCTTGCTCATTGACCTTGGTCAGCGCTTGTTCTAGTATATGATCAATCCTTGTTAGCTTATTAGTGATGCAATGTTGGTATAGTAACCTCAACCAATTTAACATATTTTCCCTTTTGGATTTACCTGGGGCTCCCTTTAATGCATTAGTAGATTGTCCGGCCTATCCTTGGAAGGGTTGGTAGATTTGGACAACTATAGATAGCTTATCCATATAATCGGTGATCTCGTTAAATAGTCATCTTATGAACTCCCAATAATAACCTCCAAACAATGTGTCATCATGCCTTTATTGCTCAATGGTAAGTGCTCAATAAAAGCTAGCCGCCAATTCATTATCAGTAAGATCATGGTTTCGGTTTGCTACCAAGCACTGCTTGTATCTTTCTCGACTCATCACCAAAGGTTCTCCTGGAATCCTTTTGAAATTGCAGATGTTGTTCTTTAGCTTTTGCTTGTTGGACTATCTATAGAAGTTCATAAGGAAGACTCTTTGTACCTCCCTCCAGTTAAACAAACATCGGATGGGAGAATTGACCACCATTTCGCAGCTTCACTCTAGAGAGTCATAGGGAAGACTTGAAGAGCCATGGCCTACCAAGTAGGATGTCTTGTACCAAGGACCACCCTCAGCATTTGAGTAAAATTTTGCATGTGAATTTGGGGGTCTTCGGACTCTTGCCCATAAAAGAGGGCTTGCCTTTGCAAGGCTTCAAACAAGTTGTTTGCGATGTAGAACTTTTGTTCAGTCATTATGCCAGCCGACCTACACTTAAAGTCAACCAACAAAAACAAAAATAGAAGTAATATACAAGAGATTCTCAGAATCAACACTAGAACTAACTAATAGAGGATTCAAGTCAAAACCTATTTGTATTCCCCGACAATGGCGCCATGATTTTTGATGATGTTCATACTCTAATAAGAAAGTTTGCAATGTAGAACTTTTGTTCAGTCATTATGCCAGCCGAGCTACACTTAAAATCAACCAACAAAAACAAAAATAGAAGTAATATACAAGAGATTCTTGGAATCAACACTAGAACTAACTAATATAGGGTTCAAGTCAAAACCTATCCGTATTCCCCGACAATGGCGCCATAATTTTTGATGATGTTCATACTCCAATAAGAAAGGGGTCGTTGTTAGTAATTAATCTAACTGAGGGTTAGGGTCGAGTCCATAGGGAATATGGGGATTGAGTACAAGAATCCACTACTAATAATTTCAAGCATAAATAACAAAATATCTAAATTGTGGGGGCGAGGTTGTGATTAAAAAAAAGTAAAATAAATACTAAACTACAATGCGAGAAAATACTCAATTTTAGGGATAACTTAAGAATTGTGTTCATCATGATTTGTTGACTCAATTACCCTAGGTAACATAACTATAGTTGGAAATTCAAATGTAGGACCATAACTTAGGTTCTTCCAGCCCTCTTGTGAAGGTGAAGGTTGAATTTCATTATGGCGCTTGGTCGGCAACCATGGCGTGCCAACTAACCGTTACCAATTATCCTAGTGGACCTACCCTTGGTCAAGTTTGGTTGATCAAACAAGAACACATCAATCGAATTTGTCATCTACTTCTGTTTTCCTATTCATCACTACCTTGGTTGGGCTAGTGATAGTAGGCGGGGTTTAGTTTTGGCCACCAACAAACGTCAATCATAATGAAGAGAAATACACAATACGTGCAAACCCCAATCATAGAAATTCGATAAACCTAGGTTATTTCAAGTCAACTAAGCATGATTCCTACAACCCCAAAGTTTTGGGTGCTTAGCATACAAGACATAAATGAAAGTTTTACCAAAAAACAACTTGCAAACCCACAAGTTTGATTAATCAACAATGAGTACAAAGCAAGATTTGCAATCCCCAAAAGGGTTTTTCCAAGACAGAATAATAAACTAATCTAAAATCCTAAAATATTCTTGAGAGAATGTTCAAAGGAAAGTCCTATCTTCTAACATCTGGAATCTCCTCCTAAAAACCTAACTTAATGTATTTATAGTGTTTACAAATAAACCCTGAAAATAACACAGAAAGATAGTTGGCAGCTGGTATGCCTTGCAGTTATGACTCATAGGATGACCTACGAGTTGTAGTTTGGGTCTTGTGTCAAGTTCTTGGCATCTTGGACTAGACTAGTACGACCCACAGGTGTGAGTCATTGCTTGAGCTACATCTTGTATGTTTCTCTCATAGTCTTGGCCTTCAGTTTTTGGTAAAATATTTTATCTCTCTGATTCCTACTATGAGTCCACCTATACGTGTCATGGTGAGACATACAACTCATAGGATGGACTCGTAGGAGTGACCTCCACTTAGCAGATTTTTGAATTTTGGTCTCTGATTCTTGCTATGACACACCCTATGACTCGTAGCTTGGGCTAAGACTCGTAGGTGAGCTCATATGTCCTATGATTCAGCAAAATCTATAACTTTTCTTTAAAATCATGTCAACCTAACTTTTTTACAAGATCAACACAAAAACACATAAATATCATAAAAGTCATATTAAGAACTTACAAAATCCCTTATTTTTGGCATCAAATGTGCTATTTTTTAACAGCACACCACGATGTTTATGAAAATTTAGCGCATCACCGATTGCACTAAGATGGTCAAAATGACCATCTCCTACAGTGACTAGCAAGGTTTTTCATCCATTCACTAACACTTTAACAATTTTCACAAATCACATCGATGAAAGTCACCTACTAACCTACCACAACACATTAATGCATGATTATCTATTGATTATCACTATCACATGGTCTCCATAGCAATACACTTGATCCAACGACAACTTACCTTAAGAATGATATCACCCAATCAATCATAGGGAAAGTTCAACAGCTTAAAGGAGATTAAGATGTTCTTACACTTTACCCATAGCCCATAGAAGAAATCAATCCAAGAAAAAAGCATTTTTTAAGAACACATTCATATCATCATCATATGGTTTCAAATAAACATATTCGAGCATAATATCGAGCATAAAATTTTGGACCAAACATACAAATAGTTCAACATTGAGAAGTAAAATCTTCATTCATGAACCTAACCCACTCACATACACCCCCAATTTTGACATTCACTAAAGAATTTCAAAACCCTCAATAAATCATTCCGACATACAACACAGAGTTTAAAAGTAATACTAAAGTCCTATCCACTCATTTCTCAACAAGATTTTCAAAGTTTAAGGCATTATTATCACTTTTCAAATGCTGATTAACTTCACAAACAATGCCTTTATCAAAAGAACTAAAACAAGGGCTAAAAACATACATTCAAAGTAGTGAGACCTAATGAAACATTTAATGAATATTCCCAAACCTGGTTATGAAAATTTTTCAAAGAAAAGCAAAGCGAGGGGTACTGGCATGCAAGGGAAATGAAAAGGAAGAAAGGTGATGGAAAGCGAAAGGGCTAAGGCATTTGAAAAGCATTAAGTAGATCAGTGAGCATATGTGTTTGGTGACACTGAACCACATCATGTAGCATGATTGGCACTGCGCCAGGAGTGCTAGGAACCACACTATTTTACAGTTAGCTTACCTTGCCTTCCACCTTGAAGTGCGGTGAAGTTGATGATCGCCAAGTAGAATCGGAGACTCAAGGATTACTTGCTAAATTTGGCAGCACCTTAAGAGTCATTAGTTGACTCAAATTGTGGTCGAACTAATGATCTCCAATATAGCTCGGCTATAGGTCGAGTAGTCTCTCTTAGTCTCCCATATCAACTTACCACTCCCATTTTCTTTGTCAAACCTGTATAAATCAACATTTATTATTCAGACTAGAAAGCAGTAAAATACTAACCTTGCATTGCCTCCTAAGCAATTCCTTAGTTAACATCGTGGCATGATGTTATTCTTCTTCACTTGAAGTTACGATCGATTGGCCCATTCATAATGATACCCCAAGATCATATCCTGGTTCCAAAGCTTTGTATATATTGAAAACAACCTCCTCATTATTCACTCTAAATTTTAAATCTCCACTCTCAGCATCAACCAAAGCTCACCTAGTGTAGGAATGACTTTTCCAAGATTATTGGCATATCTGTATCTACTGTGCAATCAAAAATCACAGTCTGCAGGGGAGTGAATTTATGCGTCCTTCCCAACACATCGTATTAAATACTCATTAGTCCTTAAATAGACCGATCAAGCATGAGTAGCTGCATTATGGTCTGTGAAGTGGTCTCCAAGTCTCATTCCTCATATATGGCTAGGGGCATGAGATTTATGCTTGGCCTCACATCAGAAAAAGCTTTATTGAATTTTGAGGCTCCTATTGTGCATGGAATGCTCAATTAGGAGATTACAAGATTCAATAAATTTTTGAGTCATTAGGCCTCCTTTCACTAACTAATCAGCTAGTCTTTTGTTTGCAGCATCAAGACTCGTGTAAAAGTTTTGTAAGAGCATATGGTCCAGAAATCCATGGTCATGACATTGAAGCAAGAGCTTCCAAAATTGGAGCCATTTTTCATGCAATAACTCACCCTCCAGCTACTTAAAGTTCTCAATTCTCCTTCTCAATTTTATCATCTTCGAGGGAGGGAAAAATCTCTTACAGAATGCATTTTGTAGCTCCTCCCATGAAGTAATAGAATCACAAGGTAGATTCACTAGCCACTTCAATGCCTCTCCAGTGATAGAGAAAGCAAAATAGCCTTAGTCGAATGGATTCCTAACTCACTCCCCTGAAGTTGAATTGGAGACACATCAATAATGTTCATTAATTTCTCATGAGGATCTTCGTGGCCAAGCCATCTGAACATCCTTTTAGTTGGAGGAGTGGCAACATGGTACTCATTACATGAAAATTAACTCCTCCAATTAATGGGGCTTGTCAGATAGTACTAGCGCTCCCAACTTGATCCCAATTAATACCCTACATACTGTTTATGTCTTCAACATTCTCACCACGAACAATTTCATCATCCTCCATCTTCATACCTATTTTTCAATACGAAAACAAAAAAAATAGAAAAAATAATTCTAACTACAACTACAAAGCTCAAAAGACACTTCCAATATGAACACGTTGATTCGCTGGCAACAATGCCATTTTTGAAGTCACTCAACCTGACTACTCAATGGCAGAAGAGGCAGTAGTCATCAACATAATAAACCAACTGTAGAGGTTAGGGTCGATCCCACAGGGAATCTTTGTTTAGGGTAGAAGTGACACATTGGGCCAAGTAATTGTAGGATCTAGGGGTTTGCAGTAATCAAAATAATAGTTTAGCTAAATGAGTTCTAATCAACAATTTAAACAGGTAATAAGGAAAAAATCAGCAATTTAAATAACTATTGAGGGAAAATGTTAGGGATGTACAAATATGGGAATCTATATACCAAATAGGTCTAGATACTTGATTAAACAAGTTGATATTGATGGAATAGATTAGGTTGCTTGTAACCAAATGATACGCCCGAATTTACACTCCAAAAGAAATAGTAAAGTGGTCATTGATCAAATATGGAATTCAACCAGAGTTGAGGTCGATCCCATAGGGAATGTTTTAAAATAAATCTATTAGCACCATTTTCAGACATAATATCTATTCCCAAAATAAAAATGCATAAAGTAAATAAGAGGTTTCGGCTTTTGAAACTAATCTACTAAAGTAAAGTAATAAATGAGTACAAAGACTACTAGATCTTAACTAATTAATGTGAAGCTAGGATTGTGTTTCCCATGACATCTCATGAGATAGCCAAATCTATGCGGTAAACTAATTCATGATCATGTATGAAATATCTAACAAGCTATGTAACACCTAATTTACCTTTCGATCTTTCTCATATGTATTTCATTCATCATCTGTTGGTCTCAGAATGTATATTTACTAACCCTTGTTATCAACCCCAGAATACTCTCACCTTTAGGTCTCAAGTACTTAGACTAGGTTAAAAATTTTGAATTTCTGTCATAGAACTCTTTTCCTAATAACTCCACCCCTTTTGGGCATGTAATAAATAAAGGCTTATCCTAATATGTTGACTCATTAAGGAAGAAGTTAAAGTAAAGAATACTACGATATATATGCCAAACAATCCCAAGATTTACCCCATATTCGTCTATCTTATAGATTTCACATTGTTCCCACAACCCTAGTTCTAGGTTTAGCCTATCATATTCAAGAAAGATAACCCACAATGATATAAAGAATATAAATAACTTACTATTGAAGAATTAGTGAATCCACAGATTACAATCTTGAATAAGATAATTGAAATCCACAAAGTTCAAATGAAATTTCATGCAAAATAATACTCTCTTGTTCTTTATCTCTAGACGTCCAACATAAAAACAAAATAAAAATAATATTTATATATAAGAAGAACTTATTACGATTTAAAATAGGAAAAATCATATCGACAAGGATGCGAGGCATTACACGGCCCATGTGATGGTAAACGGTTTGTGAACCATTTTGTGTAGCCATACTTGGTCCTCAAAATGCTCTTGACTACTTCATAGATCCACGTACGTCGGCACGGTCCATGTGAGGGTTCACGGACTGTGAACTGACCCGTCTCGCTCCTCTTGTATAATTTTTATAAATATCGATGGTAATATCCTTCCTCATATCACTTTGAAGCCATGAACACAGCCTATTAAGCTCCACGATTCGTGTAGTGTGATGTGGGGCATGCCTTTAGAAATTTCTCCTCCAATTCCATGCCACACCGTCCCAAGCTATCTATTATGCCAAGTGTAAGGCCACGATGGTCCTCATGACTCATGGATTATCACATAAGCCATGAAGGTCCACGTGATCCTTCACTTGGATTTATTTCCTCCACGGTTGCCTAGGCCATTTCCACATGCCCTCCAATGATTAGTGTGATACCGCACGAGCCGTGAAATGCTCAGTATACCTACACTTTGTCTTATTTACCTTTATCTTATTATCATTCATCCATTTATCCATGCCCAATCACTTTTCCTGAAAATAACAAAAACACATATCAAAATAACTACCTTGCTTGAGAATGCGCAAAAATCCTTCGCTTAAAGCATCAAGAGTAGTATTTCTATGACTCATCAACATCCTTAACTTAGAATGATTGGTTGTCCTCAAGCAATAGTAACTCAACCAAACAAAGCATAAACATAAGTGCTCACTCAGAACTATGCATTGATAACAAGCTTAAGAATGTGCTCACACCCCAAATGGACCCACAAAGATTAAGGCAAACATTATACATGTATGGTCGGTCCACATACAATAAGGAATAAAGACAACCTAGTTGGATTAGCAACTACTTAGCGCAATAATAGTTCCCTCACTATAAAGAAGTCTCACTCACAACTTAAGAATGTAGAACAGAGAATGGAATGTAGACATTCACTCTTATAAATGACTTTCAGTAGACACATAAGTACTGATCATAAGCTTGCCCCTATTTTTGCCTCCTTAACTCTCGAATGACCTTTTTAGGATCACATTAGAACTTTTGTAGCTTTTAGCTTAGCTCGGGATCAGATGAGATACATTTAGGATTAAATTAACTAATAGGCCTCTCCCAAACACTTATTTTGAGTCAGCCATTTGCATTTGGGTCTCCAACACTTATTTCCCCTATTTCTCCAACTTTCTTTAGTATGGAAGTGATTTCCGTGCTCATTTACTCATTTTCATTCTTTTCTTTTTTGCTTATTAATATTTACTGACGGTCACAACCTACTTTCTTTTCCCCTCTTATCACTTGATTCTTTTCCAAACTCATTTTTCTATTTTCCCTACAATAGCCACCCTCAACTTAAGTCTTTGGCCTGGGTCAAGGTTCTCAATGTCTTTCTAAAAGACCAAGGCCAGTAAAGCCACCCTCAACTTAGGCTTTTGACCTAGCTAGAGTTTCCCAATGTCCTTGGAGAGACTAAGGCCAAAATAAAGATCAACAGATAGATATGGGAAGTGAATTTCGTGATTACAAAGAAAAGGTCTATTCAGGATCAAGTTTTGGTTCAAGAGGGACAATTTTATTTAGTTGGTCAATTTTAGGTTAAGTGACTAGTCAACAACAGTGGTCTAAGATCACATCCTAATCCAGCCATCAATTATTTCAGTGGGACTAACTAGGCAAGTTCTATCTCACAAGTGCATCGACTAAATTATGCAAACAAGCTCACACACACATGGTATATCTTTTACACTAGTTAGCACTAACCCAACATAGAGATGTTTCATTCATCAGAATGCCAACCATACACACACCATGTTTATCAGTAATCATGCAAGTTAGTCAAGATATGATGCAAGCACTTATAACCTTTTATAACACTATTACTTTGGGGAACTTTATATAACATGGGTTACCTTTGACTTTTATAAACACTTGTATTTATGTAGACACCACAATCTAAACATACCTGTTCTACTAGATAATATATTTGAGAGAAAAGAAAATGGCAAAAAAACTCTCAACTAGCAGAATGCCTTACCCCCTCCAAAAAGACAATGTAGTGTCCTCACTAGACCCTAATTAGAATAAAAGAATAAGAAAGGGATTTAACATACCTGGGACACCCTAAGCATCAATTGTGGCAGTGGGACTAGACCTTTCTATGGGGTCGCTCCTAGAGGCTTCTACTTTTGCCGTATCAATTGCTCGTCACTCTCTTTCCTCCTGTTTGGCAGCTGCTTGGAGCTGGGCTCTGATATCCTTGTATATTTGCCTTACTACCTCTTTTTGTAGGTCAGGTAGAGGACTACATCAGTAGCTATAGCTCTTGCCCTTATCCTTCAACTTAGGATCTGTTGGGGGTGGCACAAATGCAAAAACTGGGGCTGGTGGAGCGCCCCATTTCTCATCTACAAAAGGTGCCATGGGAGCATTGAAAAGGCTCATCCAAGATTCTGCGGTGGGGCTAGAGTGGTGGCCTTCTACTGCATAATCATCTGGGCGATTTGGGCGTTCATGGCTTTACTGTTTGTACAAGATTCTTCATTTTGTACCTGGGAATACTCTCAAACATGTCATGGAAGGATCCTTCCAATGTATTGACATGAACCAGTAGGATATTTATCCTAAAAGCTCAGCCCAAAGTTGTTCCGCATACTGTTGAACATTAGAATGGACCACATGTGACATCCTTTCAACGATCTAATCAACAATAGCCTATGGCTGCTGCTGGTCCACAACCACCCTCGCAAGGAACTCATAAGGCATGTACATATACCCTTGTTACATAGCGGTATTTCGCCAGTACCCTCGGGCTACTCAGAAGCCTTGCCTAATTTTGGGATAGTGGTGTAAGCCTCAAATGACAATGTTTGTTATGGGGCTTCTTTGGGAAAGTTTGTAGGACCCCCTACATGCGTGTTCTAATCCGCATAAGAGGATTTTGGATGTCTTTGATTAGTGCAATGTTTACAATGCCCTTTGGAGCCATCTTTTTATCTAGATAATGTGTAGTGGGGACCTCAGCCTCTTTGTGAAGTACATGAATTAGGAATAGGAAGGCATGCCCGATCGGTCAGATAAGTCCCAGTCTTGTATCTGAATATCTATAATATGACCCACATTTATCCCAAATTTATAAATCAAACACGCTACTAAGGAGGTATGTAAAGGTTGTAGCATGTTATCATTACCTGTGGGTCGTAACCTTTTCTGCACCATCGCCCACAAAAGGTTTGCAAAAAATTCAGAGAAGCTTTAGCAATAGGAACCTTGGGGTTTATGACCCAAGGCACAACAACCTAGTGAATATCAATTCGTTCTCCAATCGATGCTAATATTTTTGCCCAAGATGATGAATCGGACATCTTTCCCTCATCCATAGTTTGTAGGTATCTAGCCATGAATCATCCATCTGGAGGATCTCGATAATCTAGGCCAAATAGGAAACAATTGACAGTGTTCTTCGATGAAATGACCCTAAAAAGTGCCTGAAAATGTACCTTGAAAGTGCTTAGAATCATAATTTTCATATACGTCAAAATTTATGCGTGATATTAAAAATCTGACTTCATATTCTTGATCAAGAGAAAAATTGAGTGGGAAGTACGTCTAACCCCAATTTTAGAGCAAACAAATCGCAATTTTAATAACCTAAAAATTAATTCCAGATTTTTGGGTCTTGGGCCTAAACCTTCCCATGCATGAAAATACCTATACATAACCATATTTCACCTTCATATTATCAAAGAAATTCCTCAATACATTGTCAAATACTTAGACTAATATTTCTCTCAATATTCAAGTTTTGAAGTCTCTTCCAGATTATAGAGAATTCATTCAAACTTCAATTCTATATTCAAATCTTCTTCAAGGATTTTCCCAAAGTCAATGTATGAGGGCTTCAACCATTGGGTCCTTTCACCCATGGTTGTCAAGCATCCTTTTTACCTAGAATACATTTTTCTAAGTTAATTTTACATATGAGTTTTCTATTATGAATTTGACTATGAACTATGTTGGGGTCTTGTAAAAGTATAAACTGTTATTTTGATGCTTATGTTATAAAACTGTTTCTTTAGCCTTATTCCTTTATTTCTACTCTTATTATTTTGATGCTTATGTTGTTAAGAGGCTTATTTGGGGTCCCTTCGAGTAACCCATTCACCGTGTTACGTCTAGGCCCTAGGCTTGGGTCATATCAAACTCAGCAACAGAGTACTAGGTTGTTAATATTTAATAGAGTCCAAAACACCACTTTGATTAAAGTCCTATACATGGTTGTGATGTACACCACGACTATGAGTGGAAAGTTGTGAGGCATTTTAGGAAATTTTTCCCTTCTTCTTGATCCATATCATGCGATAAAGTTATGTAACCTAAGGATCTTTTCTTATTTTAATCATTGCATTTTGGAATATGTCTCAAGCTACTCAACATGGTGATATATTGAATGCGGAGGTTCACAATGCTCTATGGGTATTGACCAAAGTGGTGACAAAATTAACAACTAAACTCAATCAATAAGTGAGTTCCCTCGAGACTTAAAATGGTAAGAAGAGGAGTAGTGATGCAAAGATAACCAATTTTGGGGGCAAGTTCCAAAGTCCTAAAGATAGAGGTGATGTTATATGTCTAACATATGGTAAGATTCATGGAGGCCCATGAATGAAGGATACAAATGCTTGTTTCTGTTGTGGTAAAGAGGGGCACAAGAGGAAAGATTGTCCCTGTAAATGCGATAAGGTTAAAAAGGATGATGATAGGGTGACTTGTCTTAGATGCCCAAAATGTGGGAGGAGTCATATTAGCGCATATTGGAGGAATGCGGGTGTATGGTTTTGATGTGGTCGGATGGGCCACAAAATTCTAGACTGTCCACATGCTTACAACAAAAGTAAGGAAGCTAACCATGAGGGCGAGGTGGTCATGTTGATGAAGAGGCTCAAAGTGGGAAATGTAGTTCCCTATGGCACACTAAATTTTATGCTCTTCAAGGGAGGCAAGGAAGGGATGAGAAGCTCGATGTTGCTACCAGTATGTTAAAATTTCTTTTGGTTTTGATGAGTGCGTGCATTCATGGGCCCGGGTGCCAATATTTCTTCCATTATTCTTTCTTATTGCTAGTGGGCTTCAAGTGTACCCGAGTTGTTGTGTAAATACTTGGAGTCTACCCCTTTATTGAGTCAATTATTGTTAGAAGGTTCATAGGTATTGTTCCATGTTCATATTGCAATAGATCTTGCCTTGTGACTTGTTGGGTTTGATGTGGTGGATTTTGATGCCATACTTAGGATGGATTAGTGTCATAAGATGTTGTGTTCTCTTTGATTGTAGGGCACATGGGGTTAGATTCCAATTTCCTAATAAACCCATCTTTAATTTGGGGCTTGTAATGTGGTTATGAAGGGGTAAGTCAGTTTCTTATCTTAAGTTACAATTGATCTCTAAGGGTTGCATTTATCATCTTATAAAAATTAGGGGTGTTGAATCTAAGTTATTTCTATTGAGTTATTTTCGGTGATCAATGAGTTAGTGAATGTCCTATTCGATATTTTGAATCTGGGATAGTATTTTTTGGTTTGACTTAAGCACCGGTTATGTCTATAGGTCTCATGAATAGGGTCTTTATCCCTACCTTGTTATGTTTGTGGTGGTCTCTAGTTATGAAGTATTGATTTATTTAGAGCTTGTGAACCATTTGGGGGTAGTGTTGCAAATCTTAGGAAAGAGAATTTGTATGCCAAGTATGAAAAATGTGAATTTTGATTAAAGGAGGCTGCTTTTCTAGGTCATGTAGTGTCAAGGATGGTATTATGATGGATTTTTAAAAGACGGAAGTGATTAAAAATTGGCCTAGACCATTGACCCCATCGAATATTAGGAGCTTCTTAGGCTTAGGAGTGTATTACCGAAGGTTTGTGAATGGGTTCTCTTCTATTGCTTCTCCTATGACCAAGTTGACTCAAAATAAAGCCAAATTTATATGGACTGATAAGTGTAAAAAGACTTTTCAAACATTGAAAGATATGCTTATGTCCGCACCTATATTGTTACTACCAGAAGGGCCAAAATGGTTTGTTGTCTATTGTGATGCCTCAAGGGTTGGGTTGGGTTGTGTGTTGATACAAAATTCTAAGGTGATATCCTACGCTTCTAGAAACTCACAGTGTATGAAAAGAATTATCCTACATATGATCTTAAATTAGTCATCGTGGTCTTTACTTTGAAGATTTGACACTACTATTGGTATGGGGTGCATGTTGATTTGCTCACTGACCATAAGAGTCTCAAATATGTCTGCACTCAAAAAGATCTTAACTTGAGACAAAGAAGGTGGTTAGAACTTCTTAAGGATTGTAATATGAATGTGCATTATCATCTCGGTAAGGCTAATATGGTGACCGATGCATTGTTTAGGGTGTCCATGGGTAGCATAGTACATATTGATGATGTGGGCAAAGGGGTGGCTAGGGATGTCCATCGGTTGGCTAGATTGGGGGTTAGGTTAAAAGAGGTTGATGATGGTGTTGTTGTTTTATTGATGGTTCAAAATATTCATTGGTTTAGAAGGTGAAACCTAAGCAAGATCTTGATCCCACTTTGTTGGAATTGAAGACATTGGTAAAAGATGATAAAGTGGATGTTTTCTCCCAAGGGGGAGATGGTGCCCTTAGATACCAAGGTAGGTTGTGTGTGACTTGTGTTGATGGATTAAGAGAAAAGATTCTTGATAAGGAACATGGTTCTTCCTATTGTATTCACCCCAGTTCTACCATGATATATGAAGATTTGAGAGAGGTGTATTTGTGGGGAGGTATGAAGAGGGACATGGCCAAATTTTTTTCCAGTTGTCATAATTGTCAACAAGTCAAAGCTGAGCACACAAAGTCGGGTGACCTAGCACAAGAAATAGAGATTCCTACTTGGAAGTGGGATGAGATTTATATGGATTTTGTGTTTGGGTTACCAAAGACTAGGAAGGGTTTTGATTCCATTTAGGTTGTGTTTGATAGGAAGACAAAATCGGCTTTCTACCTGTTAAGACCACAGATGGAGCTGCAAATTATGATAGGTTATATATTTATGACTTGGTGAGGTTACATGGGGTTTGTTTGTCTATCATATTGGATCATAGAGCTCACTTTACTTCACATTTTTGGAGGTCCTTTCAAAGAGGTCTTGGTACAAGAGTTAAACTTAGTACAACCTTTCACCCTCAAATGGATGGCCAAGCCGAAAGAACTATCCAAACACTTGAGCATATGCTTAGGGCTTGTGTATTATAGGTTAAGGGTAGTTCGTATGATAATCGTCCATTTATTGAGCTTGCCTACAATAATAGTTATTAATATAGCATCGGTATGGCTCCTTCTGAGGCACTCTATGGTAGACGTTGTAGGTTACCAGCTGGGTGGTTTGAGGTTGGAGAAGTAGCATTGTTGGGTCTAGATCTGGTTATGGAGTTTCTTGAGAAGGTTAGGATTATTAGAGAATGATTGAAGATGGCCCAAAGTTGCCAAAATTCCTATACAAATATGCGAAAAAAGGATCTTGAATTAAAGTTGGTGATGGGTCTATTTGGAGGTTTTACTCACGAAGAGTATGGTCCAGTTTGGCAAGACAGAGAATTGAGTTTATGGTTTGTAGGTTCTTATAAAGTCTTGAGGAGGATTGGTAATGTTGCATATGAATAGGAGTTGCCTATGAATAGGGATATGGTTCGTTCGGTTCTTCATGCATCTATGTTGAGGAGATATGTTGGTGACTCAAGTGCTATAGAACTTTTTTGAGGTTGTGGGTGTTGTGGAGGAAACATTGGTGTAGGAGAATATCCGGGTGGATATGTCAGATGGATGGATGGGAAGAGCTAATTAATAAGGATGTAGTGTCCGTCAAGGCCTTTTGGAAGACTCGTCAAGTCGAAAGTGCCTCTCAGGGAGACAAAGTAGGTATTGAGAAGCAATATACATACCATTTTATTCTATTCAAGCTTATGATAACATGCGAAGTCCTTTTCTTTATGGTTTGAAATCTTATGTGTCATCCATACGTCATTCGCATGCATTCATGTTTGTATTGACAAAGTTCAGGGTGATTTTAACACTTATGTTGAGATTTTTGGAATGATGTTTAAGTGCATTGTTACATCCTTATGTGGGCTGAAATTATTTGTTATACGTCTCTCATATACGTTTCTGTGACATTCGGGGATGAATGTTCCCAAGGGGGAGACATTGACCCCAAAAAGTGCCCGAAAATGTGCCTCGAAAGTGCTCTGAATTGTAAGTACCATATATCTCAAAATTTGAGCATGATATATGAAACTCTAACTTCATATTCTTGATCAGGGGCCAAATTTAAGTGGCAAAATGGGTCTAAACCTGATTCTAGAGTAGAAAGAATGCAATTTAAATTTCCCAAAAATGATTTCTAGAGAGCTCTCCACGCCACTGTATTTTTGTGCTAGTTATGTTAGTCCGGTCCAAGACTTTTGGGTCTTGGGCCTAGGCCTTTCCTATGCGTGAAAATACCTATATTTAGCTATATTTCACTTTCATATCATCCAAGACATCCCCCAACACACTCTCAAATACTTAGACTAATATTTCTCTCCAAATTCAAGTGTCCAAGTCTTTTTCGGATCTTAGGGAATTCATCCAAACTTCAAGTCAGGATTTCCCCAATATGAAGGTATGTGAATTTCAACCATTGGGTCCTTTTTTCCATGGTACCCAAGCTTCCTTTTTACCTAGAATACATGTTTCTACGTTGATTTTACATATGAGTTTTCTATTATGAATTTGACTATGAAGTATGTTGGAATTTTGTAAAAGTATGACTGTGTATACAGGTTTTGATATATGAATCTTAGATCTATATTGAGCTATGATGATGGGTTTTGATGTATATTGTATGATAGTGTTACCAAGTATTTTTGTGGGATGATTTACTTCTAGATTTCTTACATGATTTCATTTTTAATTGAATGGTTTTACACTAGTATTTCATACCCACGAAGTGTTTGAAGAAATGTCCGGTTATAATTTCTTAAAGAATTAAAGGTCTAATGCATGTCTTATGAGATGAATGACTTTATAATGATGAAAGGGATGTTTGTAGATGATATTATGATATATTGTTTAGAAATTGACCATGCCCCACTCGAGGGGTCATAAGCCCTAGTAACAATGTCAAGGGGTTTGTACCTTGATAACTGGGTTGAGGAGTTTATACCTTAATCACCATAGGTTGTAGGCTACGATGATCCACCAACCAATCAAAGGGTTTGTACCTTGATAACCAGGTTGAGGGGTTTGTACCTCAATCACCATGGCTGGTAGGGTGCGATAATCCGCCAACCAAGCAATGGGTTTGTACCTTTATAACCAGGCTGAGGGGTTTGTACCTCTATCACCATGGGTGGTAGGGTGTGATGATCACCAACTAATAAATGGGTCTATTCATGCACATGTATAATGTTCTATGTAAGCATTATTTACTTCAACCATCTCCCATTCATGTTGTATTGTTATATGCTACTCATTGCCTATGCTTATACATTTTTGATTATATTGCTTATCTCTTTTTGCATTTCATCCTACATACTTAGTACATTCAAATGTACTAACACATATCTATGCCTACATGTTGTCACCATGTAGGAAGCGAAGCCCCACTTGAGCATCTCCCTCCATGTAACTAGTATGAATTCGCTCAAGCTAGTTGGTAGTCCTCCATTCCGAGGATAATGTCTATGATCTCATGATATATATTAAGACTATCTTTCTTTATGCATTTATTGACTATGAGGGTAATCCCGGTTGGTTGTCTTGGCCCCTCCTCTTATCTATGTAGTAGAGGTGCTGTTGGATATGTTATGTATTGAGCCTTGACTCTATTATTTTGATGCTTATGTTATGAAAGTATTTCTATAGCTTTATTTACCCTATTTATACTCTTACTATGCTATTTAATTGCTTTCGCAACCAATGAAGTGTAATGATATGTTAAGAGGCTTGTTTGTGATCCCTTCGGGTAACCCATTCACTGTGTCACATCTAGGCCTTAGGCTTAAGTCATGTCAAACATAGTATCATAGCACTAGGTTGTTAATGGCCCTCAGAGTCCAACGCACCACTTTGATTAGAGTCCTATCCATAGTTGTGATGCATGCCACGACTATGAGTGGGAAGTTGTGAGGTATTTTAGGAATTTTTTCCCTTTATCTTGATCCATATCATGCGATAGAGTTATGTCCCCTAAGGATCTTTTCTTATTTTAATATTTGTATTTCAGAATATGACTCAAGCTACTCAGGATGGTGATATATCGAATACGAGGTTCACAATGCTCTATGGGCATTGACCAAAGTGTTAACAAAATTGACAACTAAACTCAATCAATAAGTGACTGCCCCCAAGACTTAAAATGGTAAGAGGAGTAGTAGTGAGGCAAAGATGATCCATTTTGGGGGCAAGTTCCAAAGTCCCAAAGATAGAGGTGATGTGATATGTCCAACATATGGTAAGATTCATGGAGGTCCATGATTGAAGGACATTGATGCTTGTTTCTGTCGTTGTGAAGAGGGGCACAAGAGGAAAGATTATCCTTGTAAATGCAATAAGGTTGAAAAGGGTGATGATAGGGTGACTTGTCTTAGATGCCCAAAATGTGGGAGGAATCATTGTGGCGCATACTGGAGGAATGCGGGTGTATGGTTTTGACATGGTGGGATAGGCCACAAAATTCCAGACTGTTCACATGCTTACAACAAAAGTAAGGAAGCTAACCATGAGGGCGAGGTGGTCATGTTGATCAAGAGGCTCAAGGTGAGCAATGTAGTTCCCTATGGCACACTAAATTTTATGCTCTTCAAAGGAGAAAAGGAGGGGATGAGAAGATCGATGTTGCTGCCGGTATGTTGAAATTTCTTTTAGCTTTGATGAGTGCGTGCATTGATGGGCTGGGGTGCCACTATTTCTTTCATTATTCTTCCTTATTGTTCGTGGGCTTCAAGTGTGCTCGAGTTGTTGTGTAAATGTTTGTAGTCTGACCCTTTATTGAGTCTATTATTGTTTGAAGGTTCATAGGTATTGTTCTTTGTTCATATTGCAATAAATCTTGCCTTGTGACTTGTTGGGTTTGATGTGGTGGATTTTGATGCCATACATAGGATAGATTAGTGTCATAAGATGTTGTGTTCTCTTTGACTGTAGGGCTCGTAGGGTTAGATTCCAATTTCCTAATAAACCCATCATTAATTAATGTTTCATATTTGGTTTGTGTTCATAGTGTCCTGAACGAATCCTGAGGGTCCTGATTGTGATTTATTTTTAGCTGTGTTGTGTTGGTTTGGAATAGTTTTGGTGCCCCTCCACTTTGTATTCTGTGTTCGTGGGAGTGGGCTTGCGTTTGAGGACATCTAGCCTGAATGACTGTCATAACCCGGTCTTGCTGTTGATGGCGCTTGTTAGATCCCACCTATAGGATAGCCAATTGCACGACCTTAGTGTACCTGTCCTAGATTTCTAGTCAAATACCATAGATACAACAATATAATCACCACAAACTACCTAAAACCTAGAAGTCAACTGTACAAAGCTATAATAAACAAAGGTATGACTCCACATATATACATACATCAATAACCATAATATACAAAACTAGGAGTGCTCCTATAAGTATAAGCCAATACTGTACAAGACTAATATCTATATACAAAAGATTACCATCAAAATAGAAAGAGACTGCGAAGTAGCTAGAGCTGCCAGTGGTTACCAAAAATCTCCTGAGCGCTCCTAAATCCCCCTAAAACTCAATGTTTGTAGCTATAACCTAGAGCTGCACCATGACATAATGCAGAAGTAGGGAGTAAGTACTAGAAAAAAGGCAACCAGGAGGCATCATAGGTCGATTAAGAAGAGCATGGTGTGAATAATTACAACAACCCAGTAAATCAAACCCATATCAAGAAATAAGCATGTCAAAGTCATCTCTAAAACCCCAACTGCTCCAACCAAGGTGAAGTGCAATCATACCAATAGACAAGGACGGAGTAGGCCTCTACTATAATCATTATCTAATTGAATCATAATGTTGTACACGAGTTTTAGGCCCTAATAACTATGCATGTACCCCACCTAAGCCCCCATAAGCTCAAAAGATACACCCACACACAGTCTCACTGCAAAAATCACCACAAACCCCAATTCTTAGTATCATATATTATAGGCTCAAGTTGTACATGGGTGTAAGTCTCTATGATCTAAGCTTTAATGCACCGTGAGTCCTCATAAGACAAGAGGGTACAACCATGCATAATCATGGTATGAATAAGTGTGTAGATCCATAGGTAATCAAATGGGTTGATGACCTCAAACATCTCATATCAATCGGGTCCTTAACCTTAAGAATCATAATAATGGGATGAGTTCCTCGTGAGAGAGAATCCTTCTTTAATAATCAATATGATCCCTGACCCAAAAGATCAATCAATGAGCGATAGCCCCCATAACGTAGTCAACGAGGTCCAAGACCAAGGTATCATCAAGTGATAGGACCTTAGTGTTGGCATCAATTACTCAGCATCCTTGTCATAATCATTGGAGACTCGAAACATGGGTTGTGCCACCTGGGCCTAAAATACTAGAACATAGCCACCTGAGCTCAAAGCACGAGGAACATCATCTAGGACTCAAGATACAAGAACAATCACTTACCAGATCAGTCTATCCATATCAAAACCCTAAAGCCGTATCTATAATGACTTAAGTTGGCTTGAAAAATGACCTGAAGTCTTGTTTACAGGGATGACTTATGACTCGTAAGTTGATATATGTCTCATAGGTTTCGTCCTTAAACATAGAACTTTAGGAAGAGAATGTTTCCAAGTGTGGGATAGCCAATGGACCAAGTGATGACCCGTAGGATACCTTACGGTCAAAATATGGTTTTGTGAGTGGGAAACTATTCATGAAGGAAATTTGGTGATTTCTAAAAAAGGAACTATGAGTTATCGCGCAACCCCTAAAATAGGATAAGATCAGTAAAGGTTCTTAGTTTGGAATGAAGCCAAGAATAAGGTGAAAAATGGCTTAGTATGAAAGGACTCTATGAGTCCAACTATGGTTCATGAATGATTATACGATCCATAATTATGTCTATCATTTTGAATCCAACAAAGTCAATTTTTAGGAAATTTTAGATGTGTTATCTGACAAAGGGACTTACGAACCATGGATTAACTTATGACCCATAATCGGGGTCTCAGAGATAGATGTTGGTAGTTTTAATGAGGGGAAATTTTGTCATTTTTGTTCCTTCTATTCCTAAACTACGTGATTTTGGGGATGAGAAAGGAACCTCTATTAGCCTTCAATCCCTAGAATCACCTTTTATTTTTTCAATTCCAAATTCCCAAGGCAAGAAACTTTCAAGAAAAAGGTTAGGGTTTCCAAGGATTCTTCCTCAAGGGTTTCAATTTCATTTCTCCCTAGCTTCTCTAGGCATGTGAGTTGATTTATGGGTATCCTTTTGCAAATAAAGTTCCTATTATGCCTTTTACCTTTTCTTTAAGTTCTTTATGTTAATATGCATGTTTATGATGATTTCATGATATTTATATTATTATATGATACCTATGAAGATCAATTTTTATCTTACTATGTATAATTGTATATTTGACTAATGATGATGATTCCACAATGGTTTTCGATGTGATAAAGGTTGGGCATTTTTTATGTTCTTTTTAAAGAGAAATTTTCTTACGATTTATGTAATTTATGATTGTTCCACGACAAATCTAAGCCCATCTAGCTTTCAACTGAAGTTTTCTATGATCTATGAGCATGATTAGGACATTAATGAAGAGCTTCAACGTTATCTTTACTAAAGATATAAGCATGATATTAAATGCCCTAAATGATGTTTGATAAAGATTCCTAAGTTTTGAGCTACTCTTCTCAATTGCTACTTATGATTATAATAATATGGTTTAAAGATTCCATGGGATGACTCAGCACAAATAGGACTAGAGATTGGGACTCATTCTGTTAGTTGAGGCATGACCCCTTGAAGCTATGTGCCACCGTAGGAGCCTTATATGCTAGGCTAGTGGATCCATGTAGACCCAAATGTTATGAAAGATGTAATTCGAAAGTTACTAGATTTTAGATATCTATCTGGGAAAATAGATTTCTCTTTTCCCAATGGAAGGAGCGCATTGGCATTTCCCAATAGAAAGTGTTTATTGGATTTCATGTAGTAGCTCACATGGTTTTATTATCAATTATGGTCTATACCCACAAGCTTATGATCTTATGCTATGTTTTTATTTTATGTACTTTCTTATACATTATCTCATATTGATCTTGAGTCATATTCCTTGTGCATGTTTAAGCTTACTTTATGCACCTTTTATCATATGTATCCTTATATGTTATGTTTAATAATGATGGCATTACACTTTCATCCATGCATTGTTTCTCACACACATAGTACATTCAAATGTCCTAACCTATATTTTGCTTGCATGATTTAACCATGTAGGGACAGGCACTCCTCCACTGGCTCATGGCTAGTACTCAACGTTCAAGACCAGATTTATTATTTGTGATGATGAGCCCTTAGGTTGGGACTCTCCCACTTCTTCAACTATCTTGTTCTTTGCTATGTTTAAGACAATGTGTTTGTAGACCTTATGGGGCATTTACCTTCTATGTTGCATTGCTTTAGACTTCTTTCTATTGATGGAGATCTACGGATGCCTATCCCATCGACTTATGATGGAGTTGGTATGAATATGGACAAACAAATAATTGTAGTATTTCCATTGCTTTATAATGTTGCTTCATAGTAAAATCGGCCCTTAGTCCTCTTTCCCTTACATTTTCTGCAATTGTTTTGCATTAAGTACCTATGAATGTTTAAGATGCTTGAGATGGCTTGGGTGAGGCACCTTATGGTATTAAATTCGCCGTGTGATTACTAGTCCCTAGGACGATTCATTACAAATTTGGTATCAGAGAACAATATTTTAAATTTTCCTCGGATGTCCATGCAGACCTTATACCATAGAGTCTAATTCAAGGTTGTGAAGTGAGCCACTATCTTGAGTAACTGGATATAAGACAGTTAAGGAAGTCTTCCCTTCTTTCTTATTCATGTCATGCCTCAGAGTTGAATAAGGTTTTCTGCTAACCAATGATGGGGATTTTTCTTATTTCTACATCATGTTGCCACGATACCTATCAATGAGGCACTCTAAAACAACAAGTCCCTCCACTCTAATAGGATGATGGAGTGCCTTATGTGGAGTTCAGAGTAGTGTTCACTCTATTGTCCCAAGCATTGGTCAATTAGGCAATAGGGAGATAGTGTTACCTCCTCAAGTCCCTACTCCAGCCTTCACAGTATGATATTTTATGTGGATGACCCCGCTGGAGTTCCATGGGTTAAAGATGGATGGCGACCCAACTGACTTCATAGAAGAGACCTATCAGGTGGTTGCGGTGATGGGCATTCCATCAGAAGAAAATGCTGAGTTGGTGGTTTTTCACCTTAAAGGATTCACTAAGATTTGGTATGAGCAATTGGCCGATGACAGAGGCCAAGGAGCAGATTCTATTGGTTGGAATTTAAATGTGACTTTTTGGACCGATTTTACTCCATGAGTCATAAGGAGGCAAAGGTCCAAAAACTTATCAACTTGAAGCAATGGACCATGAGCATGAGGTAGTATTCCCTCAAACTCACTAAATTGTAAAAGTATGCTCCATTTATCATCGCGAATTCGAGGGCCTATATGAGTAAGTTTATTTTGGGTGTCTTCAAGTTAGTCTCTAAGAAGAGTAAGACGGCCATGTAGGTCAAGCAGATGAACATTTCCCTCTTAATGATGTACATGAAACAAATTGAAAAGGACAAGCTTCATTAAAGGGCAAGGAAGTCCAAGAGGGCTTGAGTTGAAGGTGGAAGTTACGCTCACCAAAGGGCCAGTGGTCACAAATTTCAAGGTGGCCCAGGAAAATGGGCAACAATCCACCAACACTCTTCCTCCCTAAAAGGATAGAAGAGTAGCTCCCAAGAGCCAATGTCAAAACTACCCTAAGTGCGGGAAGCCTCACAAAGGAGGATACTTAGCCAACTCAAATGCTTGTTTGACTTGTTGGAAGCGTGGACACCATACTAAGGATTGTGCACTAGGAGTACAAAGCCACAAATCCAAAGTGGTCAAGTCTAAGGTGCCCAAAGGACCAACCAATTCTAAGCTTTTCATGATCGCCAAGAGGTCGAAGAAGCTTCGGATGTGGTCATCGGTGTGTTAAGAGTTTATTATTATAATGAATATGCACTTTTAGATCCGAGAGCAAATTTATCTTTCGTAACCCTATTCTTAGCATATAAGTTTCATGCATGTCCAGAAGTCTTCCATGAGCCCTATGATGTGAGTAACCTCGTAGGTGAGTCTCACTACTAGAAACTAGACCTATGACAATGCCAGGAAACCCGTTATTATAAATAGAATGCCCCTGGCCATAGGTCTATGGCAATAATTGATCAAGCATTGCACCAGCTTGCGTGGCTATAGAGCTATGGCAATTTTTGTGCAACGATTGTCACAAAGTATTGGCATAGACCATCCTATGGCAACTATTTTGTTTCTTCTGGTGCGATGATAATATGTGGGAATGGAAATATTTTATAAATGTTGCCATAGACCTTTATTACAAATATATATATATATATATATATATATATATATATATATATTTAAATTAATGTTAATGATTTAAATGACCTATTCCAACACTTATATGATCAATTGCAACATTTATATGGTTTATTGCAAAACTTACGTGATCTATTGCAATGCTTATACAGCATAATGCAAGTGTTGAAACGCTAACCTTACAATAATTAGTATTTATATTATAAAAGGAAACTACAATTGTAATGATGATCCTTTTGTGTTGTAAAAATAAATCACAACACAAACTAGTAGTTTTAATATAGCAAAATATTAAAACCCAAAAGATAACTACTTTTACATAAGTATCAAAGTATTTGATAGCAAAAAATTAGAATTTTACATGCTTCAGTAAATATAAAAGTATTTGAAAGCAAAAAATTAAAATTTATCAACAAATCAAAAGTATTCTTAAGTAAGGTCAAGATCATCGTCACTGTCTTTATCCCTTTCTTTATTTTTGACACCTACAAAAGAGAATAAATAATGTCATTCATCCTCTTATAGCATAAAAAAAATTATGAAATCAAACAACCCAAGCAGAAATTTGTATTTCTAATAATAAGAAAGTCATTTATCATCTTATAATAAGAAATTTGGGGATTTGGATGCTTACGTTATAGAAATTGGCCTAGTTTCTATTTCCTTACCTTATAACCCAATTCAACATGTTAGCAGGTTCTTTTGTAATACCAAGAAAAATAAAGTTGAGCACCTACTGGAATTGTATTCTACCAATAGAACATAATCAATCTAGGAGTAATTGACTCTTTGATCAGCATAAAAGACAGCTATTTTATAGCACTCAACAATGAACTGACTATTGCTCAACAATGAACTAATTGACTCTCCGAATGGCTGGATCCCAACACTCAACAATGAACTTACTAGGAGAAAACAAATCCCACCAAAGCCACCTGATATTCAAGAGAACACTCACACTACAATATGACCACAAAATAGAACGAATCAACAACAAAGAAAGCAAACACTTCACTGGGAAGATCATCTTTCAAAACCACACTACTAAAGTCATTTGCAAATAAACAAAATAGTTCCCAGGACATGAACATCGAGGAAACTGAGGAGTTACAAGAGCTAGAGAAAAATAGGCAATCTAAAACACATATTGCCCTAACTATGAAAGACAAGAAAAGAAATTATACCAATGATACACCTTACTAGTGATAGACCTTCGATCAAATCCAAAAAATAGGCTACCTGACCTTTAAAAAGTTTAGTTGTAGACTTAGCTCAACAGAAAATGTTAGCTTAACTCCTAAGCTTTTCCTTAGCTTCCACATCACTTTTGTTCAAGCTAACCATGGCTAACTCTATCAACAAATGATGCACACAGCAGACCTTTAATCCTTCTCAAAATTACACAAAAGCTCATCACTTGTATTAAACTTTCTAGTTTATACACCTTTTTGGTATTAGAGGACAAAAACAAGTATGATATCCTTAGTTATGAGCTAATTAACTTGACTCGAGAAGTAAATTACAAGTTCTGACTATGGAGAAGGCAAAATGCAACCCTAAAATTTAACTTGAGATTGATATAATGATATCAGTACACAACTTCCATTGATTTTTAGTTCATTTAACTTGGGGATTACCAACGATCTCGTCTCTATCTTTCAATTTTTAAGTTTGTGTTTGATGAAGAAAATATATGATTTCCTATCAAAATATGTTTTCACTAGATTTAAAACTGTCATTGCATAAATATAGGCTTCTACTAGACTGCATAGATTTAACTGTTCACCAATAACTTTGTTGGAGTTCGTGGACACTATCATTTGATGACTAAAATAGGATCAAAAGCTTAATATTTTGACTTGAAGTTTCATCTAATTTATTTTTAATGGTGATTCGATGCTCTACTTTGCTAATAGTAACTGCTGAAGTATTCTTTTTAATAGTGTATCATATGCTATATATGACGGTGTTTTACTAGTACACTTGATTTGATTTTTTCTAGTTGTCGACTATTGCTCAACAATGAATTAATTGACTCTCTAGATGGCTTGATCCCGACACTCAACAATGAACTAACAAGGACAAAACTAAATCCAACAAAGCCACCTGATATTCAAGAGGACAATCACACTACAACGATCACATAATAGAATGAACTAATAGCATGGAAAGCAAACACTCCACTGGGAAGACCGTCTTTTAAAATCATATTACTAAAGCTATTGGCAAATAACCAAAATAGTTCCCAGGACATGGACATTGAGGAAACTTAAGAGCTACAAGAGCTAGAGGAAAATAGGTAGTCTAGAACACACATCACCCTAACTGCGAAAGACAAGACAAGATTTATACCAATGATACACCTTACTAGTGATAGACTTTAGATCATATCCAAAAGATAGGCTACCTAACCTTTAGATGAGTTTAGCTATAGACTTGGCTTAACAACATAGTCCTATGAATTTAGCCCAGCTACTCCAATTATATAATCCAATTAAATCAAATGTCATTTAGAATAATAGAAGGTTTAGATTATCATCTCGAAAGTCATCTATAGAGAGAAGAAGATAAAGGTAGAAGATATTAGAATAAGACTAAACTTTATCATTACTACCAGCAGATGGATGATTAATAAGTTTATCGGCAGCCTCTTCTCTTAATGAATGAACATTAAATCTTAGCATGTTCAGATCGATTGTTAATCCTGGATAAAGATTTTGAAGTTGAGCAATAATGTTCATTGTAATATCTTATTCCATGTTATCTTTTTGTGCATTGAACTTTCTTGCATTTTTTGCTGAATCCTCTCTTGTAGCTCCTTTATTTTTCTGCATCCTTTTATCATTAGCAACATTTGACAAAGTTTTAGAGTCTGCTGCTTTATGTTTCAAGAGTCTTGGTAACTCCACGTCCATAAAACCTTACTCATCTAGGATGTTCAGGTGTCATAACTCTTGAATATGCATCAACGGATTGGCTACCATCTTCACTTTCCAGAGTTTCTATCATTTCCATTTCAGCCTACAAATAAGATTTAAGAGAAGAGAAAAAAGTTAAAGTATGTAAAAATAGATCCAATATTTAAAAATATATCCTCATATGAGTACTTGTATACAAGATCAGGTTTCCTTCTTCTAGTAGCCCCGAAGAATTCTTTGCTGGAAACACCATCCGGACTTTCCTTCTTTTTATTCTAGTTATACAAAAGTAGACATTAATATCTTCACAAGAAAGTATAAGTTTGTAGTTTGATTATGACAACATATCAAACCTCATGTATTATGGAAAAAATTGTTTTGCCAACAGTGTGCAGATTCCTCAGCTTTTTGCGGTTTCCCTTATTAGTTTTAGACATATTCTATAAAAAAAAATTTGATATTTTAAGAATACAGTTGAATCGATCATTAGAAGAAGATTTAGGCCAAAAATTAGGATACATTCTGAGAAATCAAACTCAGAAAAAACCTAATAACTATCACTTGAAATAACTCGGTGTCTAGCCTAAAAGCAATTAGATAGAGAGTAAAATGTATATACTGCTAAATATTCAGAAGATATACAAAATTATCTTACCTTAGCTTCATAAGAATCCCAATAACGAAGGAGATCCTTAAATGAAGATTTTAGAATATTTTTTAGTCTATTTTTCATTCGACTTTTGTCATTGTTATAAGGATAAAAGTATTTTTTCTTAATCCTACACTTGTACCCTATCCAAGCATGTCTAATTGCATTCAAAGCCCATTCTTTTCTAACATTTGGAATGTTATATTTCTCCTACAATTTGTGCAATTGTGTTAATGCAAAAAATAAGAAATATTTTCAACTAATATTAAAAACATTGAGAACTTCTAACCTTGACATAGTTCCACATATCCTTATGCGTCTTTAACTTTTTCCAATTAAATATATTAAGTGGAAGAAATGTCCATTCCTTGACAATATGCTAAGAAAGCTACCCAACTCCTTTACCACTGCTTCACTAGGGCCAATAGGTTTGTGCAACTCATTTAATATGATCAGTTTGCACTCAGTACGTCCATGTACAAATGACATTTGTGTACCACCTGTTTTCTCTTATTTATGGCATGACCTACAATAATATGATCAAAAGATATTATGGTTACATAAAAACTTTCTTGAATATTAAAAACTTAATTTTAAATACACTTGCCTTGCTCCTCAGATTGGCCATTTTAATCAAGATTTGTAGAATTATGTACATGATCTTATTGTGTTTGTTCATGAAGTTCTTGAGATGCAGGAATGGTGGGATGGGTGGGATGTACCAACTCTTGTTTCATTTATTCATGTACTGCTTGTGATGGGGGAGTAGTAGAGATTGTTTGTGCCACAGAAGAAGTAGAATCCACAGACACGTGTTGTATTTGAGATTCAGCCTGAATGTAGTCTAAGTTTTGCTTGACCTTATGATGGATTTCATTTAACTTGAGCTTGAGAACATTTGGATGCAGGTTGAGATATGCTTTTTCTGGTGACTTGAAATCTTCTTGTTTCACAAAGATACAAGTGATCCAGCCAGAACATACTTTTTGTTGTTAATTTTCTTGCTTTTTCTTGAATACTCTTCTTGACTCATAATTATTAAGTCACTGATTGTAGAAATGAAATAAGAATTAAACCTCATATGGAACCATAAAGTGAAAAAATAGTTAACTCCTACTATTAATAAACTTTTAAAATATAGGCAGAAGACACCAAAATAGGATAAGCTGGGTAATGCCTAGAGCTTCTCTCAAAAAGAGGATTTGGTCATATCGAACTCAATAGATGTTAGGACCCGCAACATAATTTAAACCCCGAACGTCCTTAATTGGTTCGATTTAATAAAGTTTGGGACCAAATATAACATTTTACTTAAGTTA
>JAOTQJ010152664.1:0-31076 GCA_025642045.1 Solanum sejunctum
TTTGAAGTTGGAGAAATGTCTTTGATTAGTCCCTATTTGATATATGAGTATATATAGAAAGTGAGACTTGTAATGGAGAGATTGAAAACAACACAAAGTCACCGAAAGTCGTATTCGAGCATTAGGAAAAGGGATATATAATTTAATGTGGATGATTAGGTGTATCTTAGGTGTCTCCTATGAAAGTTGTTGTACAATTTGGAAAGAAAGGCAAGTTAAGCCCTAGGTATGTTGGTCCTTATAAGATCTTGGAAAGGATTGGTAAAGTGACTTACAAGTTCAAGTTGCCAATGGAATTATCTATGGTTCATCAAGTATTCCTTGTGTCAATGTTGAGGAACTTTATTGGCGATCTAAATATTGTTATACCTTTGAATGACATGATCACTGAAGATGATCTAACCTATGAGGAATTTCCAGTTCAGATTTTAGACTGCCACATCAAAAGATTGAGAAACAAGGAAGTTGCAAAGTTTTGTGGAGAAACCAACAAGTTGAAAGTGTAACATGGGAAGTGGAGATGGACATGATGAAATGACATCTTTACCTCTTTCCTTCCACTCAAGCTTAAGGTATTTAGTCACTCATGGTTAATTCCCTTCAAGCTTCTAAGAGTATACCTTTCTATGTCATATTACATACATGCATACTCATTAATGATTTCTAAGGATGTTTTAAAGTTGAATTGTTGCATTTATGATGAAATGTGAGTTATGTACTCTATTCTACTCAAGCTTACCTTGATCCCCCTCAAGTATGATTGTTCACGAGGGGGAGATAGCGCAACATCTCTTAATGCGATTCAAAATGTTTTTATCAAGTATTTCTTGAATATCATAAAATATATTCGTTATTTGGCAAATGCAACTTTGTATTCTTTTTAAGGGGGGAAATTGAGTACGAAAAGAAAATCCTTCACTTTTTAGGTAGTCCATATAAATGATTTTTGTATGATTTTGCATTTCCAGAAGAGTACGTAAACTCTCTGCATTATGGAGAGGGTTCACTTATGTACATAAGTAACCTAGACTCATTTCTAGGTGAAAACAGGGAAAAATTGATTTCACAAAAAATGAACTATGGTAAAACAAGTTCGTATTGTGAACTTGTTCCTTGACAGTTCAAATTTTTTCTTAAAATTCTTGAACCAGGTAAAAAAGCCTTAGACTTTTCCCTTAGCCCATTTACATGATTTTAGATGATTTTTGGCACCTAATTCCATTCTATGAATTGCCTGTATTCCCAATTTAATCACATTCTTTGACCATCCACACATTACAAAAGTTCTTTCTCTAAGAAACTCTCTCAAGGGATTGCTTCTTCCTTAAGTAAAACTCCATTGAAGCTCAGGTAAAGCAAAATCCTCCATTTCTCTTCAAACTTTCCAAGTCAATCACTTAAGGAATGTAAGATTCATCTATAGAATCATTTCTTCAATAGAGACCCTTCTCAATCCCTAATTTTTACGTTAATTCAATTATGAAATTGTATGTATCTTCTCTACTTCTACTCCAATTCTTCAATTATAATCGAGATGATGACTAGATCTATCCTACTATAAATTCAAGTAAATTGCATGAAATAGATGGTTTTGCCATAGGTGATGTCAAGTATATGATTAGGGCTTTTTTCTTATATAAAAATTAATGTAGGTTCCTTTATTAATGATCCAAATTGATTTTAATTGCATGATTCCTACATGATTTAATTTTCACTCAATTGTTCATGGACCCACATATGGCCCTAGTTTTCCTATGAAAAAACTATTAGTATTATGAACATGACTTTAACTATGAAGGTATGATATCATGATAATGATTTTAATGATGATGATGACTTGATAAGTGTAACATAAACACCCTAATGTTATGATGATGATGATGATAAGGCGGCGAGTATACCTACACTAATATGAAAAGTGATATAGATGGACTATTTCTATATTATGATGAAGTCATGATATCTAATTTACAAGATATGAAAGTATGATTTTGATAAAGTATGAATTATAATGATGTTTGTGTATATGCATGATTATGTATTCTATGGTATATGACTTAGCATCGAGAGGGATTGGCACACTCCATTGTCCCATAACTATTTGCCCCCATAGGAATGCTGTTCATGTTATTATGCCTTAAAGGTGCACTGATGGATCCATTTAGCTTTAATAATGGACACTCACTATGCTAGGATAGAGCCTAAAGGGTGTGGTCAAATGATGGATTCTCACCATGCTAGGATAGAGCCTATAGGGTGAGGATCGAGTCTACCTTTGCAAAGTAGACTCCTCTTTTGCTTGGTGTAGGGGAATATGGGGATTCCATGTAATAGTTCGCAAGGTCTTAATGTCAATTATGATCTTATTCCCTTATATGCATGTCTATTAGGTAATGAAATATTTTATAATGCTTTCACACATGATTTTAAATATTGCATTACTCATGCATATCTTGTCCTTACTCTATTATTTATGTCTATGCATATTTCTATAATGTGCCATATCTATTGATGCATGGCATGCTTACATACATAGTATATTCTAACGTACTAACACATACTTTTGCCAACATGATAGCACCATGTAGGGATGGATGATGATTGTACCCCTCATAATTGTGGCTAGCTTCTGGATTTATTATTAAAGATTGGTGAGTTTTGATGGTTTGGGACAAGCCCAATGTTTCTTTCTTATGATATTATTCTAAGCTTTTATACTTTGCTAATCTCGGGGGTGAGCTAGTAAAGCTTTGTTCTAGTCCCGACCAAGATCTTTGATGTAAAGTCATGTTTTGGACACTATATAGATGGGAAATGTTGACTCTTATGATGCTATTTTCTGCTTGCCCACTCTTATAAATGCTTTTTTTTACTTTATATATGCTTATGATATAAACAAGAGGCTTGGATGGGTTGCCTTCGGGTGTCATATTTGCCTTGTCATGAAAAGGCCCTATGTTCAAGTCATGACAAATAGGGGAGGATGCCCATGAGTTCCTGACGACCTGTCTGGAGACACTATAGACCTTGAGATTGTTGTAGACCAGATGTGAAGATTTCACCATTTATCAGTTAGATGGGGTTTTTAGGTAGTGGTAGTGCACATATTTGGGTACTAGGCTGGCAGTATCCCCTTCAATCTTATGGACTAAGTTTTCAAAGGTTTTCTTGGCTAGATGTGTCCCCCAATGTCTCAAAGATAGGCTCCATGATAAGTTTTCTAAACTAGAACAGGGGTCCATGACAGTATCAAAGTATGAGGCTAGATTCATGAGTTGTCCAGGTATGTTATTGCTATATTGACTATAGAGAATGAGAAGATTTGATATTTTCTCAGGGGCGTACGAACTTAGTTACAAATTGAGATATAGTCATTAGTTGTAGCGGATCATTCTTTCCTTGATATTGTGGATCATGCTAGCATGATTGAGTAGCTTCATTGCGAGGCTCATAAGACAATAATAAGTGAACCCTCCATGAGGGAACCTATAGGAAGACTCAATATAGGTCTAGGGAGAATTATGATAGGTCTAAGTAGATATCCTAAACTAAGCCATACATTTAATTTAGTTGTTCATTGCTCCAGACCCTCAAAGGCAGATACTATAGGCCGCCATAACCAACGTAGTAGAGCCTAAGCTTCCATAGTGTGTCATGAGTTTACAAATATAGATCATTAGTCCCTAGAGTTCCTAGTGTGGATAGAGATGTTCCAAGTAGGCCAGTCCGCTCTGCTACCGACCACCAGAGACATAGGTCAAGATAGGGGTCGTAGAGGTGATCTGTATGGCTTTATAGATGATCTTATACAAGGTATGATTACTTTATGTTAGCAACACTGCTAGTTATTTTGACTCTAGTCGGAGACTTCTTTTCTTTTATAGTAGTGGATTATTGTGATATTGGGGCCATATTTGCTATTATGGCAGAGTAGTATTGTAATTACTGCTTAATTTCTTGTCCTATGGTTTTTTCATTTTGGCTTTCTTGTTGTGCTTAGATTGGATGTTCATCCTTGTTATTGTTATTATTAGTTGGAGTAAGGTTGCTGCCAAGAGTAGTTGTGATGATAGGATTGCTTCCATCGATATGTCTGGGTAATGTTTTTGCAGATTTTCCATGTTAGTAGGGGTAATCATCTTAGATGGTAAAGTTGTTGAGTCCTTGTGTGGCTTCATATTACTTATTGGGTGGTTTTAGTGTAGATTTGATTATTTTAGGTAATCCAGCTGTTCTTGGCATGATTAAATAGGAACTGATGCTAAGGAAGGAGTTGAGAAAATTCCCAATAATTCTGTAATAAGTTGGGTTCTATTGCTAGCCTAGAGTGCTATTTCAGCATTTCTTGTTTCTTAAAGGTGTCAATGGATCCATCAGAGCATATGAGCCCCACATCTTTGTTTTGGTACTTTAGACTGCAGTTGTCCTTGACTTTCATGGACAAGAATGTTTTTGAAGTAGTGGATATTGTAATGACCCTCTAGGTCACTTCTGCATTTTTTGATATTTTGTATCTATTAGAGCTTGCCTTGGTGACCTCGAGTTATTTGTCACTGGCTGGCATCATTCGTTTGAGCAATATGTAGTTTTTTGTAATATATATGTCGGTCTAAATTGGTAAAATGAGTTTAGCAGTAAGGTAGGAGTAAATGTCCCTAGAATAGTATTTTGATAGTTTCACTTGCTCCAAAATGGGCAAATTAGGGTAGAAGCATGTTCGGTGTTAGTTATACAAATATTTACAAATTTAGCCTCTAAAATAGGTCAATAGTTGACTTTAGTCAACATCCTTGGTAAACATGCCCAAATGGGAATTCTGACAGTATGGTTTGCATTAAAATGTTGTGTTTGTCCTAGAACGACCTTTTATTTGGTTCTAGAGACTTTTGAGGTGCACTTTGACCCCCTCGATAGATTTTGGTATTGAAAAGTGGGACCCATATTAGATCAAAACAACCTTCGATGAGAATTTTGAATAAGCCATTAAGTCCAAAATACCATTTTTGATCAAATATCATATATAATTTATATTTTCTTGACTCTGGATGAGTCCAAAGCATTGAAAATTAAGTTAGAACAATTGTTGGAAATTAGAGGTGACAGGTGACATGCCCCACTAGGAAGCTTCCACATGGCAGGTAGCGGAAATAATTAAAAAAAGCAAAGCGGATATATCGATGAGTTTCAAGAAATATGCATGAACAATATGAAACTTTCATCCACCATAAATTACTCGATTTTAATCCAATTTCGACAATTCAAAAGACTATCTTGTGTATTTCTTTAAGAGGGACATAATGGAAGTATCATAAATTGTTTTTCACACATTATTTGAGGTAAATTTGGCCATTTTTCTGCTGTATAATAATGTATTTTTTGAAAAATTCAGGATGTGATAACTTACTCATTTTGAATCGGTATTTAGTGAAATGTTAGTCTACATTGAAGAGTTTTTCGAGGCGCACATAGTTGTGTTAATGGGTTTTTCTAAAATTGCTAGGCTTGAGAGAAAATTAAGGTCAAATTGGCTGCTGTATATTACTTTTATCAAAAAGAAGTATTTTTCATTTTTGGGCGATTTTATATTGTTTTAACCATCGAATTGAGCCCAAATTTAGGGTACATGCTCAGGGAGTATGGAGATTATTATATGGACTTTATGTTGGAATTTCACTGTAGGCCCACTTTTGTTATATGAAAACCGACCTAAGTTCATTTTCAATGATTTTAATGTCAAAATGATCATATTGATACTATTATTCTACTTTTGATAGTTAGGCAGTATTTTGAGATCATCCATAGAGGAAAAGCACTAGCAAAGTAATCAGAGGCATATATGAGCGGCATATAGGTAGGCCATTCCCTCTCTGAGATTGAGTGGAATATATCAATATTTTGGGGGATTGACTAACTGAAAAGCAAAGGAAAAGGGTTAAAATCCCTATATGTTGAATATGATTACATTAACTACTATCTGTGACTGTTCTAGCGTCTGTTAGCATGTGAGGCCACTTGTGGACAATCTTTCGAATTCTTATTGTATTGCTTGTTATTTGGGTTGATAGAGTGATGATATGACCTATTGAGGATATTTTAGGGGATTGCTATATATGTGATAGCTTTCATGTACTGATTGTCTGCTTAATGAGAACTGATAGGTCTATTATTTGCCATACAGAGCATGCCTATGACTGTTGTATTCATATCTACTATGCTTATGCCTTATTATTGTTAATATTAGGCCTTAGTCTAGACTTAAGCTTGTGATGCTCTAGACCTATGCTGATAAGGATCGATTAAAAGTTATATTAACATTTGGTATGACTTATAGACTAGATTGGCATGCTTAAGTCTTGTAGAGTATAGTCTTAGTTAAATTCTATGCACCACCAATGCAAGTTCATGCCATGTTCGTAACTGTGTTAGAATCTAGGACATAACTTGATGTTTACAGTCTAGGCCATGCCCTAATGTCTAGTCCAGGGTATGAACTAAATTCATCATGTCCTGATGTCTAGTCCAAGGTATTACCTAAATTTACCATGCCCTGATGTCCAGTCTAGGGTATTGCATGACTTCACCATGCACTGATGTACAGTACGGTATTGCCTGAGTTTACCATGCTCTGATGTCTAGTCGAGGGTATTGCATACCCTAATGTTTGGTCTAGGTTATTGCACACCTTGAGGGTTAGTCTATGGTATTACCTGAGGTCCAGTCCAGGCCATGATTTGAGGTCCAGTCGAGAACATGGTACTTTACTGGGTCATGTTTGCTATTTGAGGTCTGAGCTTTGTGATACGAGCTTAATGGGGTCACATCCATGGTTCAAGATCTAGGATTTGTGTTCCTCTCTTGCATTTAAGTTGGGTTATAGGTTCATAATACAACTAAGTGTTTGAGATTGATTGATAGATCTTTGGCTACTTGGTGCATGGGTGTATTCATTTGGCTTATTAAGGCCCGACTAGCATATAGTATCTTACACTCACGTACCTGCATATCCTATATAGTTTTTTTATACTGCTCAGTTTTGCTTGGTATCAGTATTACCGCATTTCAACTAGATGGTTCTATCAAAGTTATGGTTATGTGTACATGATGATTAGGTTAGGAGCTCAATTTAGACTTTATATCTATAACCTTACACCTATTCACCCTTTATTATGTATGGGTGTACCGCCCGAGCCTATGGGTATTTAATTGTTGTACATGCATAGATAGTATAGCCTTACACCCATGTACAACACTACCCAACCATCCAGTCCTTAGATCTCGACCATAATTGTCAGCATATGTACCTTGTTCTTGTGATAGATACATGTGAAGTTATATTTGATATATCCCTACTTTATTTACTATTCTTAATCAGTTGGCCTATGATGCCTATTGAGTACCTTATCCCTGGCATTCACCTCTACATATCTACATCTGTTTTGTAGTGTATATCCTAGCTTGAGTAGCAGCAATAATAAAATCTAACCAAGGTTAGGGTCAAATCCCACAAAAAATACAGAGACTCACAATGAATTCGCCAATACACAATCCAAGTAATTAACAACTCAATTTCCAGAGGCGGAGGGTTTGCAATGTTCAACAAGAAAATTAACTAAACTAGCTATCACAAGAGACAATCAATGATGGAGAACAACTTGGGTATTATGTCCCCTGTAATTCACCAAATCAATATCCTTGGGTAACCCTATTCTCGACTAGAGTATCGCATGCAGGATGGTAATTTAAGTTTACCAAGCCCTTTGCTTAAAGGTGAGAGGCAAATTTACTTTGTGACTTGGCCCATCTACACTGTGCAGACATACCATTACCCATGGTCCCAATCAACCTCCCCTTAGCGAAGTGCCGTTGATTAGATGAGAACACATCATTGAATCATGTTAATCAATCTCTTTTCCTGTTCATTACCACCTGGATCGGGTAGGTAACAGTAGGCAAGTTCTAATGTTGTCCACCACTAGAAAACATGCAAAACAAAGAGAATTGATTAATATATGCAAATACCCATTCTAAGAATTGCAAATTATCCAACATTATTTGGTCAGATCTTCATGGTTCCCATAATCCCAAGTTGTAGATTTAGCTACTCATGCTATTGGTAGATGAAGAAATTATGAATTGAGAAAACATAATTAACCAGTTACCCAATTGAATTGAAGAATAAGCAAATTCAAAATTAATTGAGAATCACAACATTTCAAAATCCAATTAATTCACAAGTGTCTTTTCCTCCAAAATTGAGGTCTCCAAGTACAAAATCCTAAAAGTAATTTTTAATCATGTTCTCTACTTGTCACGACCCAAGCTTAGGGCCTAGATGTGACACAATGAATGGGATCCCAATGGACCCAAGAAATCCTCTTAGCAGATTAATCATACATCCTTGGTTGCAGAAGAAAAGTAAACAAAATCAAGAGATTTAAATAAGGATAAAGGGACTAAGGGAAGTCTTTGATAACCACAAACAATCAAGAGATTTAAATAAGGATAAAGGGACTAAGGGAAGCCTTTGATAACCATAAATAATCAAGAGATATAAAAAAGGATAAAGGGACTAAGGGAAGTCTTTGATAACCATAAACAATCAAGAGTCAAGATTATAGCATTATTACATCACTTGTCCACCAATACCTCTAGCATAGCCAGGCCGAGGGGCCAAGACACTTTCTGGGCTCACCCTCATAGTATCAAGAGTTCAACATAAATAAATAACATAAGCAAGAGTAGCATAGCTAGTGTCCCCGAACTTGAGGACTCACCAAAGCTTTATCTTTAAGATATCTCAACTAGCCACGTGCTTCCTACATGGTCACATCATATAAGGATAGAGTATACGTTAGTACATTTGAATGTAGTAAGTATGTAGGATGCAATGCAACAAGAGATAGAGAACATAGTCAAAATACATATACATAGGAAATAGGTGAGATAATAACAATATGACATACATGATCAATGCTTGAAGTAAAACATGCTTGTATAGAACATATTATATGTGTAGCAAAAGACAATCAACATGTGCCAAACAAACTAGTACATGGAATCCAAGGCATAGAAACCCCTTGAAGGGTGATTGAGATATCTACCACTCAATCGGTAGATGGGCATAACACTCTCCATCAAAGTGGTCAAGGTATATATCCCTCAACATGGTATATGGGCATAGCACCCCTAATTATTGTCGTTAAGGTATACACACCTTAACTGGTAGATGGGCATAGCACCCTTTATCATAATGGTCAAGGTATATACCCCTTAACTGGTAAATGGGCGTAGAACCCTCCATCATAGTGGTTGAGGTATAGCACCCTCTCAACAAGGTGTGGTCAACTTACAACACTATAGATACTTTTCATGAATTCAATACATACATACATTCTTTTCTTCCTCATAAAGTCACTTGACTCATAGGCCATACAATAGATCATCAATAACTCAAGAATCCTTAACTAGACATTTTATCAAACACTTGGTAGGTGTGTAATGCTAGATTGAAATCATGCAATTCAAGAGTGAAATCATATGAGCAAACTCAATGTAAATCAATCCATCTACACTTGGTAACACTCCTATGCAAGATACATTGAAACACCTCATCAAATCTCATAATAGATCATAGATTCAAAGCTTAAAATATGCATAAATAGTCAACATTTTATGAAACCCCAACATGGTTTATAATTAAATTTCATAATAAGAGATACCCATAGATAATCCAATTCAAAAACATTCAATTTACTTGGAAAGGAAGGTTGGGCACTATGGGTGAAAAGACCCATAGTTGAAAGACACATACCACAACTTTGGAGATTTCCTTGATGAAGATTTGAATGAGAACTTGAATCTTGAATGAAATTCTTAAGATCCTGAAATGAGTTTGGGACACTTGAATTTGGATGAAATATTTGCTAAGTGTTAGAGAGGGTTTTGAGAATGTCTAAAGTGATATGGAGTTGAAAAATGACTGAGTATTTTATTATGTAAAGGAAGGTATAGGCCCAAGACCCTAAATCCTTAGGATCAAATAAGAAAAAATGGAACCAAATGTATTGATCAACACCCCTAGCGCATCACGGCCAGGCACGGATCCTCACTATTTTTCATAAATTTTGGAAAATGAAATTTCTCTACGGTTGCCCTAAAATCAAGGTTATACTCATTTCCCAGTAAATTTTGCACCTGCTCACGAATATGAAGTTAGATTTTTGATATCAGGCATGAATTTTGAGATATATAAAAATTATTAATATGGGCTTTTCGAGGCACATTATCAGGCACTTTTTGAGGCGTTTCAATATCTCCCCTTGGAAACATTCATCCTGAATGTCAATGAAATGTACATAAGAGAAGAAATACATGAGTGCAACAAATGCAATAATACATCATTTCAAAAATCTCAACATAAATGTCAAAATCACCATAAACTTGTCAACATAAACATGAATGGATGCAAATGACATAAGGACTGAAACTTAAGACTTAAAATTACATAGGGGAACTTCAATTAGTACCTTAGACTTGAATAGAATATAAGAGATATGGATGTCGCTTTCAGATGTCCTTCTAGGCTTCCCAAGTGACACTTTCAACTTGTTTGTTTCTCTAAAGAACCTCGATGGAAGCTACATCCTTGTTTCTCAACTTCTTCACTTGTCTATCCAAAACTTCTACCAGAACCTCTCCATAAGTCAAATTCTCTTCCACCACACCCACAACATCCAAAGGCATAATAGCACTTGGCTCTCTTACACACTTTCTCAAAATAGATACATGAAAGACCGGATGAACCATATTCTTATCATTGGACAACTCCAACTCATAAGCCACCTTACCAATCTTTCTCAACACTCTATAAGGACCTAAAAATCTTAGACTCAATTTACCCTTCTTACCAAAACAAACCAACCCTTCATGGTTGAGACCTTCAAATAGATCCAATCACCAACCTTAAATTCAAGATCCATTCTCCTCACATCAGCATAGGACTTTTCTCTACTATGGGCTATTTTCAATCTTTCTCTTATCAACCTCAGCTTTTCCATGGCCTCCATGACCAACTCCGAACCCAACAAAGCCATATCCCCACCTCAAACCATCCAACCAGCAATCTATAACATCTACAATAGAGAGCCTCAAAAGGAGCCATACCAATGCTTGAATGATAGCTATTGTTGTAAGCAAACTCGATGAGTGGAAGATGTTCATCGTAACTACCCTTAAACTCCAAAACATAAGCTCTAATCATATCCTCAAGAGTTTGGATAGTTCTTTCAACTTGGCCATCTATTTGAGGGTGAAAGGCCGTATTAATCATTACCTTGTTACAAAGACTTCTTTGGAAGGACCTCCAAAAATGAGAACTGAATTGAGAACCACGATCCGAAATGATAGACAAGACACCCCATTCAATCTAACCAACTTCTAACTATACAATTTGGCATAATATTCACCACTATAAGTAGTCTTAACCTATGGGAAATGAGCTAACTTTGTCATTCTATCAACCACAACAAAAATAGAATTAAAATGCTTTCTAGTCTTAGGCAACCCAACCACAAAATCCATGTTAATTTCCACCCACTTCCAAGTAGGAATCTCAATATCTTGGGCTAGGCCACCCACCTTTGATGCTCGGCTTTCACTTGTTAGCAATTATGATAACCGGATACAAACTTATCAATATCTCTCTTCATACCACCCCACCAAAACACTTCCCTAAAATCTCTATACATCTTTATAGAACTAGGGTAAATAGAATAGGAAGAATTATGAGCCTCATCTAAAATTTTCTTTCTCACGTCATCAATATTAGGCACATACAACTTACCTTAGTAACTAAGGGAACCATCTCCCTATTGGGAGAAAACCTCCACCTTACCATATCTCACCAAGGTCTTAAGTTCTAACAAGGTGGGGTCAAGATCTTGCTTTGCCTTAACCTCCTCAATCAATGAAGATTTAGAAACATCAGAAACCACTACACCCATTATCAAACTCTTCCAACCTAACCCCCAAACTAGCCAACCTATGGACCTCTCTACCCACCTCCTTACAACCATCATCAAGATGAGCTAGGCTACCCATAGACACCCTTCTTAGAGCATCAGCCACAACATTTGATTTACTAGGTGATAATGCACACATATTGGAGACTCTAGCCACCTTCTTTGTCTCAAGTTGAGATCTTTTTAGGTGAACATATATTGGAGACTCTTATGATTGTTAACACTTCAACATAAAACCCATACAAGTAGTGATGCCGAATTTTCAAAGCAAATACCATGGCGGCCAATTCAAGATAATAGGTAGGATAATTCTTTTCATGCACCCTAAGTTGTCTAGAGGCAGAAGCTATCACCTTACCTTTTTGCATCAAACCACATCCCAAACCAATTCTTGAGGCATCAAATACACAACAAACCCTTCCAACCCTTCTAGGAGAGACCAGATAGGAACAGAGTCAAGCTTATCTTTCAATGTTTGGAAACTCTTTTCACACTCTTAGATCCACAAAAATGTTGCCTTCTTTAGGGTCAACTTAGTCATAGGAGAAGCAACAGAAGAGAAATAATTCACAAACCTCCGGTAGTAACTAACCAAACCCATAAACTTCTAATGTCCAATGGAGTCAAAAGTCTAGGCTAATTTCTAATCACATTCGTCTTTTTAGGATCCACCTTAGTGCCATCCTCTGACACCACATACCCTAGAAAGGAATCCTCTTTCAACCAAAACTCACATTTTTCATATTTGGCATACAACTTTTCCTCCCTCAAGATTTGTAACACTACCCTGAAGTGACCTACATGCTCCTCCTCACTATGAGAGTAGATCAAGATATCATTAATAAATGCCATCAAAAATAAGTCAAGGTAGGGTGTAAAAACCCTATTCATAAGATCCATGAAGATAGTCGGTGCATTAGATAACCCGAAGGACATAAACATAAACTCATAGTGCCCATACCTAGTTTGGAAGGCCATTTTGGGAATGTCACACTCCTTCACCTTCAGTTGGTGATACCCTGACCAAAGAACAATCTTAGAGAAGTGACTAGCCCCTTGAAGTTGGTAAAAAAGATCATCAATCCTTGGTAGACGGTACTAATTCTTTGTGGTGACCCTATTAAGTTGTCGGTGGTCAATGCACATTCTAAGAGTACCATCCTTCTTCCTAACAAACAACACTGGTGCCCCCAAGGTGATTAACTAGGCCTTATTAAACCCTTTTCTAACAAATCCCTCAATTGCTCCTTCAACTCCTTTAACTCCACCAGGGGCCATATGGTAAGGGGGAATAGAAATGTGTTGAGTATCAGAAAGGAGGTCCATGCCAAAATCTATTTCTCTTTCGGAAGGAACACAAAGAAGCTCATTAAAAAAGACATCCAAGAAATTATTAACCACTAGAACCAACTCTATAGGAAGAACTTTGGACTCAATATCCTTAACCCTCACAAGATGATAGAGACACCCCGTGAAAATCAACTTTTGGTCTGTAATGCAAGAAATGAATATACCCTTGACTACCACATCATGATTCTCCCAATCAAGGACAGTTCATTAGGGAATTTGAATTTGACCCTATAGGTTCTACAATCAATAGAGGGTTAATATGCATGCAACCATTCCATCCCAAGAATGACACAAAAATCAACCATATCAAACTCAACAAACTCACAAGGCAATATTTTATGCAAAATGAATATGGGACTATTCCAAAAGACATTTCTTGAAATAATGGATGTACCAATAGGATTAGACACTTCATATGGCTCATACAACAATTTACGTTTAACATGAAACCTTTTTGGCAACAAAAGTAGTAACAAATGAAAGAGTGGCACCCGGGTCTATCAATGCATACACATCAAAATCAAAGACTTTTACCATACCGGTGATGGCATTGGGTATCTCCTCTACCCTTTGTGTCCCTTGAAGATCCTAAAACCGATTGTGCCTTGGGGCACCACCTTGTTGACCTTACATTCCCCTAGGAACTGTATTTGCAACTTGACCTTGTGGACGACCATCTCTATCCTTGTTGCAATTATGAGGAAAATCAACCACCTTATGATCCACTTCACCACAACCATAGAAAGCATTAGTATCCTTCAAACATGTGTCATTGTGACCCCTACCACATCTTGGGCACATAGTATTAGGCATTACACCACCACTACCTTGGACCCTTGGATTGTCATTAGCAACCCTTCTATTAGTAGCATTTGGAGAACTTTGTCCTTGGAACTTGTGGCCTTGAGGAAACCAGCCACCCTTAAGATTTTGGAATCTAGCTTCAAAAATGGCACTCTTGGCCTTACCCATTCTCCTCTTTCTCAACCTTTCCTCCTCTAATTGTTTGGCATAAGTTATGAGGCTGGAATAGTCTATGTTGCCTACCAACATGGCGGCATAACACTCCTCATTGACAAAATCAGACACACCCATCAAAAACTTGTTCATCCTAGACCTCGGTTCGGCCACCAATTGTGGAGCATATTTGGAGATTTGGTTGAACTTGAGGCCATATGCCCTAAGACTCATCAACCCTTGCTTTAGATTCATAAATTCCATCATTTTGGCCTCCCTTAGCTTAAGAGGAAAGAACCAATTGAAAAATGTCGCCTTGAACTCCTCCCAAAGAATAACATCACTGTTGCCCGTCTCTAATTTCCATTGAGTAAACCATATTTGAGCCACCCCCTTGAGTTAGTAGGCTTCCAATTCCGCCTTTTCCTCTGATCTAAGCCCTATAATAGATAACACTTTATAAACCTCATCAATGAATTCTTAAGAGTCCTCCTCTACCTTAGACCCATGGAACTCCGATGGGTTTATTCTAGTAAAATCCATCACTCTAGAGGTCAAAGTGGGAGCATGAAGAGTTTGGGACCCATGGTTGATTTGGTTAGTAATAGCTTCAGCCAACATGGTAATAGCATCTCAGAACTCTTCATGAGCCACTCTGCCATCTTGACGAGCTTGAGGAGCGGGAGTGGTCGGTTGCTCCTTGGGTGAATGAGCTCTCCTTAGTCGTCTTCTTGGAATATGCATGATAAAGAATAAGAATAACAATGAACATTCATTAGGGGATAGCCTCACCTTAACTTCTATAGCATGACAGATCTAAACGAAGTAAGATCTTTCCTAAAATGCCCCATAGCCTCTTGATTATAGTTGTGACGCACTTCACAACCATGAACAAGACTCTAATCAACACGGTGTGTTGGATTTTGAGGACCATTAACAACCTAGTGCTCTGATACCAAGTTTTTAACATATGTTATGTGTCTATGCTGTAAGCCTTGACTCTCTTGTTGCTTGATATCTATGATATGAATGTTTCCATTAGTCCTTTGCCCTTGTTTCTTATCTTTTATATCATTTACCTACTTCTGCGAACAAGGATGTGTGATGATATTTTAAGAGGCTTGCTTAGGGTCCTTTCAGGTTCCCCATGCACCATGTCACGTCTACGCCCTAGGCTTCAGTCATGACAAACATGGTATCATAGCACTAGGTTGTAAGATCCTCGAAATGCAACACAATGCGTCGATTAGAGTCTTATTCATGATTCTATTTTGCATGACAACTATGAGTAAGAGGCTATGAGATATTTTAGGAAATGTTTCCCTTCTTTATTCTCTAAGTCATTCTATAGAGCTAACATATGTTTTTCCTTCTTAATGATTGTTCTTTGCTATGCAAGATCATGCCTAACACAAGAGGAAGAAGAGCCCGTACACCTGAGGAGCAACTCACTCATGGAGAACATTTGGATGCTCTCACTTTTCTTGTATAAATTGTGACTAATCAGGCCAATCAAGGGGCCTAAGCCCCTCATGCTTCTACACCAACATCTCGTGTGATAGACTTCATGAGGATAAATCCCCCAAAATTCTATAGGTCAAAGGTAGATGAGGACCCTTAAGTGTTCATTGATGAGGTCTACAAGGTGTTGACTATCATAGGTGTGAGGTCGAAAGATGAGGCAGAGTTGGAGTCCTACCAACTCAAAGGGGTAGCAAATATGGTACAATCAATAGAAGGAGGTGAAAGGAGTCAATAATGTTGTTCTATGGGAAGATTTCAAGGCAGCCTTTCTTAATCAGTTCCTTCCCTCTTGAGCTTAGGGAAGGCTAAGTTGGTGGAGTTCATGAACTTGAAATAAGGATCTTTGAGTGTGAGGGAGTATTCCCTCAAGTTCAACCAACTCTCAAAGTATGCTCCACACTTGGTTGCCGACTCAAGGTCTAGAATGAAGAAGTTTGTGATGGGTGTGTTCGACTTAGCGAGTGAGGAATGTTGGTCTGCTATTTTAATTAACGACATGGACTTGTCCCATTTGATGACCTATGTCAAACAAATAGAGGAGGAGAAGTTGAGAAAGAGAAGGGGTTAAGAGGCCAATAGGGCCCATTTTGAGGGAAAGTTCCAAAGCTGAAGGGGTGGCCTATTCCACCAAGGTCAAGGGTCTTCTGATGCGTGTAATAGGGGGTTTGCCAATGACTTCCCAAGGACCCAAGGTGTTGGTGTTTTGGTTCCTAATGATGTGTGTTTGAGATATGTTAAGGGTCATAGAGGCCCTTGCTTGAGAGACATTAATGCATGTTATGGTTGTGGGGAAGTGGGTCATAAAAAGGTTGATTGCCCTCCTGATCGCAACAAGGGTAACGATGTTTGTCATCATGGCAAGGGTGCCAATGAGGTTTCTTTGAGTTGAGGTGGTTGACAAAATGGTGCCCCAAGTTATAATTGGTTTTATGCTTTTCGTGGGAGGAAAGGGGTCGATGAGGTGCCCAATATTATCATTGGTATGTTGAAAATCATTGATTTTGATGTGTATGCATTGATTGATCTGAGTGCCACTCTTTCTTTTGTTACCCCTTTTGTTGCCAAAAAGTTCTATGTTGACCCCTAATTGTTGTGTAAGTTATATGAGGTCTCTACTCCTATTGGTGCATCTATTATTTTTAGAGAAATCTATAGAAATTGTCCCATTTTCATCTTGCATAAAATATTGCCTTGTGATCTTGTTGAGTTGGATATGGTTGATTTTGATGTCATTCTTAGGATGGATGGGTTGCATGCATATTATGCCTCTATTTATTGTAGAACCTGTAGGGTCATGTTTCAATTCATAAATTAACCCATCCTTAAATGGAGAATCATGATATCGTTGTCAAGGGTATGCTCATCTCTTGCATTAAGCCTCATAAGTTGATTTCTAAGTGATGTCTTTATCATCTTGTCAGCGTTAGAAATATGGAGTCTAAATAGAGTCGGTTTTGATTGTAAATGAGTTTCTTGATGTCTTTACAAATGACCTTCCTGGTGTTTCTCCCTAAAGGGAAATAGACTTTTGTATAGACCTCCTCCTCGATACTCAATCCATTTCTATTCACCCTTACCATATGGCCCCGATGGAGTTAAAAGAATTGAAGGAACAATTGAGGGACTTGTTGGAGAAAGGTTTTATTAGGCCTAGCCAATCACCTTGGGGTGCACCAATGTTGCTTGTGAAAAAGAAATATAGGTCTCTTAGAATGTGTATTGACAACCGGGAACTCAATAGAGTCACTATGAAGAATAAGTATCCTCCTCCAAGAATTGATGATTTGTTTGAGCAATTACAAAGGGCTAGCCACTTCTCTAACATTGATCTTAGGTCTGGGTATCATCAAGTGAAGGTGAGGGAGTATGATATTCCCAAGATGGTCTTTTGGACTAGGTATGTACATTATGACTCTGTGTTTATGTATTTTGGGTTGACCAATGCACCAGCCATTTTCATGGATCTGATGAGTAGGGTCTTTAAACCCTACCTTGAATCGCTTGTTTTGGTATTCATTGATGGTATTTTTATATATTCTCATGGTGAGGAGGAGCATAGGGCTTATTTGAGGGTTGTGCTGCAAAGATTGTGGGAGGAGAAGTTGTATGCTAAACATGAAAATTATGAATTTTAGTTGAAGGACAGGTGGTGTCGGGGGATGGTATTAAGGTGGATCTTAAGAAGATGGATGTGATTAGAAATTGGCCTAGACTATTGAACCTGTTAGATATTAAGAGCTTCTTGGGCATAGAGGGTTACTACCAGAGATTTATAAATGAGTTCTCTTCTATTGCTTCTCCCATGACCAAGTTGACTCAAAAGAATGCCAAATTTGTATGGACCGAGGAGTGTGAGAAAAGTTTCCAAATATTGAAAGATAAGCTTCAGTTCAGTCCTACATTATCACTACTGGAATGGCTAGAAGTTTTTGTTGTTTATTGTGATGCTTCTAGAGTTGGTTTGGGTTGTATTCTAATGCAAAATGGTAAGGTAATAACCTATGATTCTATGCAACTCAAAGTGCATGAAAAGAATTATCCTACTCGTGATCTTTAACTAGTCGCTTGCATTAAAGATTTGGTGTCATTATTTGTATGGAGTGCATGTTGATGTGTTCACCGATCATAATAGTCTCCAATATGTCTTCACTCAAAAAGATCTCAACTTGAAACAAAGAAGGTGGCTAGAACTACTTAAGGATTATGACATGAGTATGCATTATCATCTTGGTAAGGCTAATGTGGTGGCAGATGCTTTGATTAGGGGGTCTATATGTGTCCTAGCTTATGTTGATGGTGGTGATAAAGAGATGGCTAGGGAGGTATATCAGTTGGCTAGATTGGGGGTTAGGTTGGAAGAGGTTGATAATGGTGTTATTGTTGTTGTTGATGGTTCTGAGTCTTGTTTAGTTGATGAGGTAAAAGAAAAGCAAGATCTTGATCCCTCCTTGTTATTATTGAAGGCCTTGGTGAAAGAGGGCAAGGTGGAGGTTTTCTCCTAAGAGGGAGATGGTGACCTTTGGTACCAAGGTAGGTTTTGTGTACCTTGTGTTGATGGATTGGTAGAAAATATTCTTGATGAGGCTCATAATTCACTTTATTCTATCCAGCCCGGTTGTACGAAGATGTACAGGGATTTGAAAGCAGTCTATTGGTAGGGAGGTTTGGAAAGGGACACTGCCAAATTTGTTTTAGTTGTCATAGTTACCAATAAGCCAAAGCCGAACATCAAAGCCAAGGTGGCCTAACCCAAGACATAAGGATTCCTACTTGGGAGTGGGAAGAGGTTAATATGGATTTTGTGGTTGGGTTCCCCAAGACTAGAAAGGGTTTTGATTCCATTTGGGTTGGTTGATAGGATGACAAAATCAGTTCACTTCCTACTAGTTAGGACCATATGTGGGGCTGACGATTATGCTGGGTTATACATTCATGACTTGTTGAGGTTGCATGGGGATCTTTTTTCCATCATGTCAGATCATGGTGATCAATTTACTTTACATTTTTTGAGGTCCTTCCAGTGGGGTCTCAGTACAAGAGTTAAACTTACTATGAACCTTTCATCCTCAAACGGATGGCCAAGCCGAAAGAACTTTCCAAAAACTTGAGCATATGCTTAGGGCTTGTGTATTGGATCTTAAGGGTAGTTGGGATAATCATCTTCCATTTATTGAGTTTGCATATAACAATAGCTATCATTCTAGCATCGGTATGGTTTCTTTTGAGGCTCTCTATGGTAGATGTTGTAGATCACTGGTTGGGTGGTTTGAGGTTGTCCAGGTGGCTTTTTGGGACCATATCTAGTTATGAGGATCTTAAGAATGTTATAATGATTATAAAAAGGTTGAAGATGGCCCAAAGTTGCCAAAAGTTCTATGCAGATGTGAGGAGAAGGGATCTTGAATTCAAAGTTGGTGATTGAGTTTATTTGAAGGTATCACCCATGAAGGAGGTAATTCATTTTGGCAAGAATTGCAAATTGAGCTGAAGATTTATAGGTCCTTATAGGGTAATGAGGAGAATTGGCAAGGTACTTATGAGTCGAGATTGCCTAGTGAGATGGATTTGATGCATCCGGTCTTTCATGTAGTTGAGGAAATGTGAGGGAGATCCTAATGCTATTGTACCTCTTGATGTTGTGGGTATTATTGAAGAACATTTGACCTATGAAGAGGTTCTAGTTCAGATTTTTGATAGACAAGTGAAGAGATTAAGGAACAAGGATATTGCTTCCTCTAATGTCCTTTGGAGGAATCAACAAGTTGAAAGTGCTACTTGGGAGGCCGAAGTGGACATGCAAAAGAGATATCCTTACCTTTTCCACTCCATTCAAGCCTAAGGTATTAATCTAAGTCCTCTATATGATATGAAGTCTTAAGTTCAGCCCTTATGTCATTGCACACATTCATGTTTAAATAGACAAGTTCATGATGATTTTCACCTACGATGAGCTTTTGAAATGATGTTTAAGGCATTGTTACATCCTTTAGTGGGATGAAATTTTCATGTTTACGATTCTCATGTACATTTCTTTTACATTCGGGGATGAATGTTCCCAAGGGGGAGATATTGAAATGACCCAAAAAAGTGCCCAAAAATGTACCTCGAAAGTGCTTGAAATCCTAATTTTCATATATCTCAAAATCCGTGTGTGATATCAAAAATTTGACTTTATATTTGTAGGAGGGAGGGAGGGTCAAATTGAGTGGAAAATGGATCAAACCTTGATTTTAAAGAAAATGATTAGCAATTTCAATTTTCCAAAGTACAATTTCCAGTGAGCTCTACGTGCCCTTGGCGCGACGCGGCCAGGGGGCGCAGATGTGTAAATGTTGATTTTGTGTCAAGTTGCATTGTGGACCTATGTATTTTTCTACCTCGTTATTTTTGTTCAGTCCAAGACTTTTTGGTCTTGGCCCTAAGCGTTCCCATGCGTGAAAATACCTATACCTAGCCATATTTTACCTTCATATCATCCAAGACATTCCCTAATACTCATTCAAACACTTAGACAAATATTTCAACCCTAATTTCAAGTTCCAAAACTCATTCGAATCTTAAGGTTCTCATTCAAGCTTTAAGTCTCCATCTCTATTCTTCATCAAGTTATTCTTCAAAGCATAGGTATGTGGGTTTCAACCATTTGGTTCTATCACCTATAGTGCCCAAGCTTTCCTTTTACCTAAAATACTAGTTTCTAAGTTGATTTTAGATATAGGTTTTCTTGTATAAACTTAACTATGAACTATGTTAAAGTTTCATGGAATTATGGCTGTTTTACCATGCTTTGACCTATTAATCTAAGATCTATTATGAGATTTGATGAAGGATTTTGATGTATATTGCTTGCGAATGTTACCAAGTATTGATTGATGGTTTTATATTGGATTTTCTTGCATGATTTCATTGATAAATTGCATGGTTTATACTAGCACTACACACCCGCCAATTGTTTGATAAAATATCCGGTTATGGTTTTCTTGAGGAATTGAAGGTCCTATGCATGTCTTATGAGTTGAATGACTATATAATTATGAAATGAACATATGTATATCATTTTCTCCTATATAGTGTCCGAATGTGACCATTCCTTACTCAGGGGTTATGCAATGGGTAACCATGATGAGAGGTTTGTACCCTTGATAACCATGTCAAAGGTTTTGTACCTTGATAACCATGTTGGGAGGTTTGTACCTTAGTCATCAAGGGTTGTAAGGTAAGATAATCCACCAACCATGTCGGGGGGGGTTTGTACCTTGATAACCATGTTGGGGGGTTTATACCTAGGTCACCAATGGTGGTAGGGTGCGATGATCCACCAACCAATTGATTTAGTTGGTACCTCAATCACCAAGGATGGTAGGGTGAGATGATCCACCAATATGATAATGGTCACTTGTTACACATATATTTTGTTCTATGTAAGCATGTTTTGTTTAAGTATTGATCATACATGCGATATTGATATTATTGCTATCTATTGCTTATCTCTATGCATTTTGATCATGACGCCTCTCTCTTGTTGCATTGCATCCTATATAATTAGTATATTCAAACTTACTAATGCATACTTCATGCCTACATGATGTCACTATGTAGGAACCGGAGCATCATTTGATCCTCCTCCTCCTCCATATAACTAGTATAATATCTCTCAAGCTAGTAGGTGAGTCCTCCATTCCGAGATGTTGGTCTATGCTCTTATGCTATTTATTATTACCCTCTTTCTTTATTCTATACTTTAATTATGAGTGCGAGCTAGGTTGCTTGTCTTGGCTCCCGCTATTATCTATGTAGTAGAGCTATTGTTGGACATGTTATGTATCTATGCTATAAGCCTTGGCTCTCTTGTTGCTTGATGGCTATGATATGAAAGTTTCCCTTAGTCCCTTACCCTTGTTTCTAATATTTTATGTCATTTACTTGCTTACAGGACCAAGGATGTGTGATAATATGTTAAGAGGTTATATTGCGGCCCCTTAGGGTTCCCATGCTTCATGTCACGTCTAGGCCCTAGTCTTGGGTCGTGACAATAATAACAATATGGCGTACATGATCAATGCTTGAAGTAAAAACATGATTGTACTGAGCATATTACATATGTAGGAAGATACCATCATCATAGACCAAGCAAACTAGTACTTGGAATCCAAGGCATAACACCCTCTTAGAGGGTGATTGAGGTATCTACCCCTCAATCGGTAGATGGGCATAGCACATCCAACAAAGTGGCCAAGGTATATATCCCTCAACATGGTAGATTGGCATAGCACCCCTAACAAAGTGGTCACGATATATACCCCTCAACATGGTAGATGGGCACAGTAACCCCCCCCCCCCTCCATTATAGTGGTTAAGGTATATACCTGTTAACTGGTAGATGGCATAGCAACCCCATCATAGTGGTTAAGATATATAACCCTTAACTGGTAGATGGGCATAGACCCACCAATCATAGTGGTTGAGGCATAGGACCCCCTCAACAAGGTGTGGTCAACTTGTAACACTATAGATACTTTTCATGAATTCAATACATACATACATTCCTTTTCATCATCATAAAGTCACTTGACTCATAGGCCATACATTAGATCCTCAATAACTCAAGAATCCTTAACCAGATATTTTATCAAACATTTGTCGGGTATGTAATGCTAGTTTAAAATCTTGCAATTCAAGAGTGAAATCATATGTGATAATTCAATGTAAATCATCCCACCAACACTTGGTAACACCCCCATACAAGATACATTGAAATTCCTCATATCTCATAATAGTTCATAGATTCATTGCTCAAAATATGCATAAATAGTCAACATTTTATGAAATACCAACATGGTTTATAGTCAAATTTCATAATAAGATATACCCATAGATAATCTAATTTAAAAACATGTAATTTACTCGGAAAGGAAGGTTGGGCACCATAGATAAAAGGACCCAATGGTTGAAACCCACATACCTCAACTTTGGAGATTTCCTTGATGAAGATTTGAATGAGAACTTGAAGCTTGAACGATATTCTTAAGATTCAAAAATGAGTTTAGGACACTTAAATTTGGATAAAATATTTGGCTAAGTATTAGAGAGGGTTTTGAGAATGTCTAAAGTGATATGGACTTGAAAAATGACTAAGTATATGTGTTTTTATGCATAAGAGGGCATGGGCCAAAGACCCCAAAGCCTTAGGTCAAAATAAGAAAAACTGCGAACAAAATGTACTGATCCGCGCACTTGGCACGAATCCTCACTATTTTTTGGTAAATTTTAGAAACTGAAATTTTGCTACAGTTGCTCTAAAATTGGGGTCATATCCATCACCCACTCAATTTTGCCCCCTGATCACGAATATGAAGTCGGATTTTCAATGTCATGGACAAATTTTATGATATATGAAAACTACGAATATGGAAATTTCCGAGGCACATTTTTGGGTACTTTTTGGGGCATTTCACTACTGCACTCCCCTGAAAAATAACCTAAAAAGTACTATTTTAGTAATTATAATTAAGTCCTAAATAGTAGAAAAACTAGTCCCCGACTTTCTATGACAGATCTTTACGACTCGTAAAGTGATTTACGAGTCATAATAGGGTCTTGTATTAAGCTTTTTGAATATTGGACTTCACTGCCATGAATCCACTTTACGAGTCGTATATAGATTCATGGCTCATATTGCACACTGATAGACTTCATCGGCATCAATTGGTCGTTCACTGGATATCTTTCCAAAACCTCTCTATACGACTCATAGAGTGATCTATGACTCGTATAGAGGTCTTGTATAGCTAAAATTTAGAAATCATACTTCATTGGAATTTATCATGAAACCTTCCTCTATGACTCGTAGAATCCTCTACGATTCGTAGAGGCTCTCGTAAGTCAAAAATCAGAAAAGTCTGTAATTTTGCCCCAAAGTCATGTCAACCTGCTTTCCAACAAAACAAAACACAAAAACACATAAAAATCATAAATGCCGCATTGAGAACACCCAAAATCCTAAGTTTTAAGTATTAATATATTGTATTTTGATAGGACATCATAACTTACTTCTAAGGAATTGCCAAAAATTGATGCAATTTGACTGAAAAGAGACACCGTCACTTCTGTCCCTTTTTTGCTTGACGCTTTTCAAAAGCGACAGACTATACCATTTTTATTTTTTTAATTAATTAAATAAAGCGACAGGCTACGTCACTTTTTAAAATTATTTTAATCTTTTTTAAAAAAGTGACGATCTTAGGGGACCTGCCCATCACTTTTATTCCATCTTATTAAAAATTTTCAGAAAAGTGATGGACTAAAGTTCTAATTCATTACTTTTCTAGAATATTTTTTAAAAACATTCAGAAAAGCGACAGACTAATGGTCCATGTTTGTCATTTTTCTAGAATTGAAAAACTATTCAAAAAAAAAAACAGACTAAAAGACCCTGTTGTAATGACCCTCTAGGTCATTTCTATGATTTTATTGTTATAATATTGAATTAAGCCTATGTATAGTGCCCTTCGGACTATTGAGGTGATTATTAGTCAGGTTATTTGGGAGTTCTGTAGATTTTTTGAGTTAACCGAGAAGTTATATCCATAAAATGAAGTTTTCAGTTAAAGTCCTAGTATATGGCCTCAAAACAGAATTCAAAAGATTCCATTTGCCCCGTAATGATTAAAACAGGCTAGAGGCATGTCTCATTCAATTATATCATGGATTGTAAATTTAGTCGCCAAAACCGAGTAATAGTTGACTCAAACAACACCCTCAGGAATCCTGTCCTAGATGAAAATTTTGATATCCTGATTAGCTTTGAAACATTTATCTTGATCTAGGGTGACCCTTCATTGATACTAGGGATGTCTGGATGTGATTTGGCCCCCTAGGGCTTTCCATTAATTGTTGCAGATAAAGAATTAGAATCGTCACTTTATCGTACAAAGCTCCGTTGGAAATTCTGACCTCACTGTTGCAATTGAAACGTCAAAATCCATTGGGTTACATGGTTTGTTTGCAAAAATCAGAGTACAAACAAGCCAAAAATGACGAAAAAGAGATTGAAGAAAGAATATAAAGAGAGAGGGCAAGGAGGTAGATTTTGGGGCTGACACATGATGCAGTCAGGACCTGCCACGTGCTAGCAATGTGTCATTAGCTATATATATGTTGTTTCCAAGGAAATATATTATATATTCCTCCCAACTTTGCACCGTAATTTTGAGATCAGTTTTCATCCAATTTGAGTGACTCAAAAGGTTACATTACTCCAATTTTCCCAAGGAATAAGTAATTTTGAGGTAAATCTCTATGTTTTCATCATTTATATATGGAATAAGTAAAAAATTTACATTGCGATATCTCGGTCATTTCTCAACAGAATTAAGTAAAATTTGTGCCTAAATTGTTCTATGTTCCAAAAGGAACTCTATGGTGTGCTGGATATTTGATGATTTTGTTTGATTTTTGAGAATTTTGAAGTTTTGAAAAAAATGATTTTTAGGTAAAGTTTTTTTAACTTCATTTTTGGACCTTTTCTCGGTCTTCTGGGGTCCATTTTGGGCTGAATTTCTAGCTATGGAGTCAGGGTTATGTGGGGATCATTTTTTGGGGATTGGTTTGGAATTTTAGTCATGGGCCTTGATTTTCCCCATTTTTGTCGTAATTGCTGTAATTTTACCTTATTTCTTGGATTACAACCAGATCAGTCGTAATGATCTTGTGACTTATGTTTTAATAGTTGAGAAGCATCAAAAAGTGATTTAGAGGGGAAAAGCTTAGTTGGATTAACTCGCACAAGAGATGTTGGATGCCAGGTAGGCTAGACTTTCTCTAAACCCTAGACTGAGCTGAAATATTTGCATATTTGAGTTGGAATATGTAGAAATATATTGTTCATGGACTGAGTTATGGAGTCTATGTTATATGGCTAGATGCAATCTGTGTTTTATATATATATATATATTGTTATAGGGCAGTATTTATTATAGTAAGGGCTGTGTTGGTTGTAAGTGTTATATTACTTGAGTTCTTATGTTATATGGATATGAAAGGGCCTGAAAGGGGTTGGCTGGAGCGATGAACATGTGACAGGTATGTACACTAAGCTTGACTCTTGCTGGTACATGTGTGTGGTCTAAGGCTACATGAATATACTAGCTATTGAGGCTGACCTGTGATTACATGCTACCCTGTGCGCTGAATCTAGTATCTATATCTGGTTCATATGTATAGATATGATATGGCAACAGTTATCTATATCTTTTCTGAGTACTTTTATACAATTTCCTAATTAAACATGATTCTGTATTGCCTAGTGGTTTATATAATCCTCTATCCTCTTGTTATCTGTTATGTACTTGTGTCACAGGTTAGTGACCGGAGACAACAACATGTTTTGGAGATGGGTATAGTGTACCCCTAAGAGAGTCTTGCATTTTCTGATACGAGAGGCGTTGCTACTGAGCCATTGGTCTGTTTGAGATGGGAGTGTGACCTTTTTAATGAGGGGCAGGTCTTATCCTACGGGTTTCCCCAGATTATCTGTGATGAGATACTAGCAGTGTAAGTTAGTTATAGGTATAGGATCCTATTTAGAGAGGGGCACTTTTTTAGTGGGCAGCATATGATTGCCTCAGTGATGCACTAAATAGCAGCTGGATTATGATATGATTCATGGTAAGTGACATCTATCTGATTATGTAGCCTCTTGGGCCTTAGCTTAGGTTATATGGACGCTGTCTTATGAGTTGCTTTACATAAAAAAGGGCCTGGTAAGGGCTAAAAATGAGCTAGAGCCTAAGGCATGAATATTGACTTGACTTGCACCCATATGACTTTACACAAAAATATGCAGACTGAGAGACTGTGCATTGATTCTATGTCATACCGTGCCTTGATTACGAGTATACTATGATTCTTCTTAGCCCATCTATTGGGGGAACCTATGATACCTCTATTATTATAACACTTTTATTTACATTACTTGTAGTGGACTAGATTGTAGCATGGTTGACTATTGAGGCCGATTCTATTCGAATTATTGAAGTCAACGCACTGTTATATTGAGGTTAGTTGCTACTCTAAGTTCCTTGAATACCTTGGAAATGAGTTATTTTTTGCAATTTGGGAGAGATGATATGATTGGGGGATTTAGATTCAGTTAGAGAGAGAGAGAGAAGGAGAACTTTCTGACATTACACTCTAAGACCTAGATAACACACCATTTTGTTCAAGCCTCTAGTGGTCACATTCGAATGTCTGAGATAGGGGTGTCAATTCTGAAGGGGTCTAAGCAATTTCCATTACTTTGGGCCTGGGACTTGTTGACTACATTTCTCGGCCTAGGCCCCATTGATTTATATTTTAGGTTAAGAACCCCATCGATTACATTTGGGGGTGAGGCCCCATGATTGTTATTCTAAGTTGAGACCCACTTGTTATGCAAAGTGGATTCTTTCTCCCACTAGGGATATATCTGTCATGACCCAAACCTAGGGTCTAGACGTGACACAGTGAATGGGGAACCCAAAGGAACCCCAATCGAGCCTCTCAGCTTATTATTACACATCATTGATGGCGGAAGCATGTAAAAGACATAATAAGATTAATGGAAAAGGGGCTTAGGGATAACTTGCAAAACAATATCATGAAGAGGCAAGGAGTCAAAACTCATACCATATATACATAACTTATCGAACAAACACCTCTAAATACATAGATTAGAGCGGGGGCCAAGAGAAAGTAACTGGCTCACCCTCATAGTTAAAATAAAACATAAAATAGAGTGTCTCAATATAAAGAAATAGAATCAAAAACTAAGGTCCTCGAAATGGAGGACTCACCAACTAGCTTGAATAGCACTGTACTAGCCACGTGGTTAACTTGGGTTACAGTTCCTACATAGTGATATCATGTAGGCAAAAGTATGCATTAGTATGTTTGAATGTACTAGGTATGTAGGATGTAATACAACAAGAGATAGACATCATAAACAAAATGCATAATAATAGGCAATAGACATAATGTAACGATATAATATGTATGTTAATTCATAAGCAAAACATATTTAAGTAACTTATGCTTATATAGGATATCATTAGTGAAGAATAGACCAACTAGATTTCCAAAGTATAAACCCCTTGGTCGGTTGATGATGATCTCACTGCATCAACCTAGTGTTGTGGTACAAAGTACACCCCCCCACATGGTTTGATGAGTACAAACCCCCACCTTATTGATGAGTACAAACCCCCTTCTTGGTTGATGAGTACAAACCCTCACCTCGGTTGACGAGTACAAACCCCCACCTCAGTTGATAAGTACAAACCCTCACCTCAGTTGATAGGTATAAACCCCCACCTTGGTTATCCGAATTCTTAGTCCCCAGATTGGTCATGGTCTAATGTAACACTTTATATTTAAATACATCATATACATAAGCTCATTTCATCATCATAACATCAATTATATCATATCTCATGCTTTAGACCTTCAATTCCATATGAAACCCTAGCCAAACATTTTACCAAACACTGGGGGGGTTGTAATGTGGGTAAAAGACCATGAAATTTAGAGATGAAAGCACTCAAGAAAATCTATTGTAAAACCATCAATCAATATCTTGCAATACCCCCAAGAAATTCACATCAAATCCAACATTATATCTAAGATTTAGAGCTCAAAACATGCTAAAACAACCATACTTTCATGAACTCAAATCACTGTGCAGTAAATTTCTTAATTTACAAGATCCATATGTAAAATCAACTTCAAATCATGTAATATTAGTAAAAAGGAAGCTTACGCACCATAGGTGAAAGGACCCAATGGTTTGACACCATATGACTTAGCTTTGGGGAAGTTCTTGATAAAGTTTGAAAAATAGAGGCTTGAAGCTTGAAGAGAATCCTTAGTTTTGGCTGAGGGCTTTGATTTTTGAATTTTGGAGGGAAAACATGGCTAAGTATTTTAATGAGTATTGGGAAATATTTTTGGGGATATAAGGGTAAAATTTAGCTAAGTATAGGTAAAGACAAGTTTGGCAAAACATAGGCCCAACACTTAGAAATATTTGGACGAACCAAAAAAAATAGGCAGAAAAATACACTACTGTACAGCGTGGAGAGGACATACACTGCTCTTTGGAATTTGTACTTTTGAAAATAAAAATTGCTAATATTTCACTCTTAAATCAGGGTTAGACCCTTTTTCACCTAATTTTGATCCCTTGATCAAAGTTATAAAGTTGGATTGTTGAAGTAATGAACAGATAAGATATATGGAAATTAAACTTTTGGGCATTCTGAGGCAGATTTTTGGGCACTTTTTGGGGTCATTTCAATGTCCCACCATTTTGTATGTATATTTTGGATTGGGTGCCACGTGTTGGCACGGGGTCAAGGACCTAGATTTATATAATTGTTGGGGCAAAACCCCTTATTGATTACCCGTGGATCCACATACCTATTCATACCCTAATTGTGTATGGGTGTGTATCTTCTGTGTTTATGGGGGCTAGGGGTGTTAAGGCTTTGACATTAGGGCTTTAGACCTAATCACAGTTGACACTTGTTATGATGATATGGAGAGCTAGGCTTTACGATGGTTCTATGAGATTCTGTGATGGTTCTTAGGAATTCTGTGATGATCTATTGGTTTTATATGTGCATGGATATACCTTCAGTGCTTATGGGGGTCTAGTTGGCATACAAGAATAGATATTAGGGCCTTGTACCCGCACACAACACTATGCCTCAGTTGAGGGCAGTTGCGATATTGGCTTACACAGTCGTCGTTAGTCGGTATCGATGTTCAATACTTGGGTTGGTTTAGGTTATTATTATTCTTTACTTTGATTGGTTTAGTTGTGGTTTAAGGGTTCCCAAACATGCCTACTCCTTGATCTGAGTTCGTATTGCTACACTACTTTAGTTCTCTATATATTTGAACTTTATATATGTTCACTATTTTACTCGGTCGGTCGATGATGCCTACTGGGTGCTTTTTCTTGTACTTACCAATATTTCTGCATCTTTCCATAGTAGAGGTCCAAGTATGGACTGTGATAGCTAAGTTAGAGAACTTCGGGAGCGCTCAAGAGACATTTGGTGAGCACCAACATATCTGGCTTCTTTGTAGTCTCCTCTCTGTTGATGTCCAACTTTTGTATACAGACATTCTCCTTGTACAACAGTGTTATATATTTGTAGTGGCACTCTGATTTTGTATATTATTATGTTTATTGATATATGTATATGATATGTTCTTGTGTCTAATGTAACTCTGTACAGTTAACTTCTAGGTTCTGAGTAGGTTTCTACATATATATTATAGTTGTATCAATTTGGTTTGGACTAGAGAATTAGGATAGGTACCTTTGGGATGGGAATTGGCTTGCCAATAGGTGGAACTTAGCAGGTGCCATCATGATCGAGTTCGAGTCGTGACACAATGGTACCAGATCTTAAGGTTTACTAGTCTCAATTGTCTAAAGCTATACTCTAGTAGAGTCTTGTGGATGGGTGCAGAGACGTCTGTGGCTTATCTCTAGGATGATACAAGAAGTTTAGGAACTTTACTATGTTATTGATATTATTGTGTGTCTTGTCAATGGCTTTGTGATTTTTGAGAATTTTGCTCCATTCGTCCCTCTACTAGGATATCGCGTAGAGGCTACACTCCAGGCAGGGAAAGTGTTGCATAGTTAGTCCTAGATAGAGAGAAACCCCAAAACCT